>CAJNJA010014373.1:0-12232 GCA_905231915.1 Symbiodinium necroappetens | reverse complement strand
TACTAGATCCTGCAATCCCTTAAAGCTTAGTTTTCTGCGTGGGTTCAGTTTACTGCGTGGGCTACTTGGGCGCACCCGTTAAACCTGTGGTTTGGAGGTAGTGGGTGGAAGATTGGACCTATGCCAGTCCATGTTTGCGTGTAGCATGTCAACCGCTGTTTTTGCAAGAATGACGTAGCATTATACAAGTTACAGATGTAGGCAAACTTATCATCCTGAGTAAGATTAATATGAAGTCGAGTTAAGCCTCTTCAGCTGGTGGTTGCATACACATATGGTGATGTAGCAATGTCCATGCATAGTCCAATGCTCGCGTGTGTGTGTGTGTGTCTGTGTGTCTGTGTGTGTGCGCGTCTGTGTGTGCGTGTGTTCTAACACACACACACATATATATATGTATGTATGTATGTATGTATGTATGTATGTGTGTGTTTGTACTCAAAAGAGCTATGTACCACATCGTTCTTCTTTTATGAAAAATGCGTGTTTCTACACCCGTCTATATCTATATCTACATACATATATATGTATACATGCAGAATATGGTTTATCATGTATGCCTCGAGACCTGGAAGCCGCACTCCCAACTGCTGGCTGTCAAGTGCTTTTGCGGCTCGGCGGAGGAGGAAGTCGACTTGACGCAGGTGGCTTGCCTGGATCATGAGCTACGATAGCCCTTCTCCTTTAAGGATGCTTGGGTGAACTTCTTTGATGCTGGCGCTTTCAGCTGCCATACTTGTCGCTCTGCACTGATCAGGCTGAGGACCGACCTCCCTGAGCTAATGCTGGCCCACCTGGGTTTCCCGGTGGGCTGGGCTGTGGCCAGCATATTGATGATTTCTACGGGGATGCAACTGTCAAAGGCCAGAGCCCATCTAGTTTTCCGTAGGCTGTGGGCTTTCCGAAGCCTGCTAGATTAATGTCGTTGACATCGCTTTCCCGCCCTGCGGCAAGGAAAAGCTTGCTAAGCGCACTCGCGGAGGGTTGGAGGGGATGCGGGCAGGCAGTGGACGCTCCAATGTATGCCAAGCACATCCAAACGCTGTTTGGGGTTTTGCTCGAGACGCAGGCGAAACCCCTTGCCTGCTTTAGGTCAACATGGAAGCAATGCTGCAACAGTCCCGGCCAAGCGATCTGAGATCTGAAGTTTTGTTGGATCTCATGGCAATGGAAGAGTGTTCTCTCTGTAGTTCTGTCCTCGGGGTGGAAAATAAGATTGAGCGGCAAAAACCTAAGCCGAAACTCCATGCCAAGGACTCTCATCCCAAATAGCACTGGATCCTCTGTAAACGTGTGAGTCTTGCCCATGGGGCCCGAACAACGGGATGCCGTCTGGCTGCGAGCTGAGAAAACATCACGATGAGAGCCTGCAGTAGTGGAATTTTCAACAAATTCTGCTATCAGACTTCTCATTCGTTGCTTTGTGTTCAGGTTGTCCCCGGCCACAGCGTGATGCTCTGGGCGCAGGCTTTGGGACGTGAAGTAGCCGCAGGATGGACAAACTCGACGAGTCGGCTAGAGGAATTCCGGGCACTGTCTTTTCATACGTGGCGCTCGATCCATTCAGGCTGTGGTAATTGGCAATCAAGGGCGATGTCTAGTTCCCGGCCAGGCCTTGGCGCTTGGCTTGTACGTGGGCCTTGGGCAGCAGGTCGAGGTTCGGGGGGAAGTCGGGCAGCGTGTCGGGGTAGCAGGCAGGCACCAGGGCGAATCCATCATGTCAGCACAAGCCCCGATGCCCCGCGATGATCTCCCAACCTCCGCATCCGGTCCAGCAGGACGATGCCTTGCGCGTGCACTTCACGGAGCAAGCGCTGGTGCTTGAGGTCCGAAGCCAGGCGATCATCCCAGGGGATCGGAACTCGACCTGAGCTCATTCCGCT
The DNA here is from genome assembly GCA_905231915.1 of Symbiodinium necroappetens. NCBI lineage: Eukaryota > Dinophyceae > Suessiales > Symbiodiniaceae > Symbiodinium > Symbiodinium necroappetens. The sequence continues at coordinate 10,349 of CAJNJA010014373.1, read as the reverse complement.
GGGCCGTGCTTCGTGCAGGCTCGACAAGTGGCGGAAGGCTCCAGCTTTTCGAACCTTTCAGGCGCGATCGGCCACGTGTCTGACTTCACAGATTATTCTTAATGCTTGCAGTCAGAAGTCACAAAAAGCCAGCAACAGCAGAGAAGAAGCACCATGATGGTTCTGTTGATGCTGATGCGTATCAGCACCGGGAGGATTAGTCTTGTATGCTGGAAGTTGCCTCCAAGCATGCCTCCAAGCATGCACCTGTCCTGCGAAAGGGCCGCTGTCTGTCCTTCGGCTCTTGGAGTCCCAGCTGGCTGATTTAAAGGTCGCTGGGCCGGTTTTTGCATTCGGGGGGGGGGGAGGTTAGATGCCTTGGAGGCCTGGAGAGTTTCGAGCCTCAACAAGGGATCCTCAGGCCATTTTGTTCAGAGGTACCACGGCTCCGCTGAAGTCTGGATGCCTTGCACACGACTCAACTCAAAGTTGCCGAAGCAGCCAGAAGTTGCTGCGTGCGCCAGCGGTGTCGAGACTTTTCTGTCGCAAGGGTCGAGACACCATCGTTGAGCTCAAGGCCACACAAAACCTCACAGAGATTCGAGCTGAGGCCGCGATGCCTGCATCGACAGCCGGTCATGGATTTCCTTTCATTTGTTGCTCATGCTACTGCTGCTGTTCGTCTGCGTTGTAAAGGAACGTACTGAGCCGTCATCGAGCACCAGACAACACCATCGCGAGGCTGTTCAGCTCGAGTGCACTGCAGACCACTTGCTGGTGGATCTGTCCAAGGTGGCCGTCTCTGCTGATTCGCGTGGTGATTCTGATTCTAGTTGTGATTGCTGTAGCGACCTCTTGATGTCCAAGCAGCCGTGTGGTCCAACAGAACAAGCTATCGTGCAATGGGAAATTGACATGTCGAGAAGTTGTGTTCTTTTCTGTTGGCAACTCTTCGCGGCACCGACGAACATTTCTCTTGGAGTTTCTCTTTCTTCGTTATGATGATGGTCATGACTGCTCTTGCCTCTCAGGTGCTCGAAGCTTCCGAGCGGCTGGCCCTGGCAGGGAACAGGACCACAGTTGAGGATTTATTGGCTTCAGGCTTTACGCTAGGGATATTTGGCGGTTGAGGTGAGATCGTGGTGGATGGCTTGCCATGAAGTTCCTCTTAAGTGCTGAGGCTGTCGAAAGCCGACCTCGGAGCTTCAACTCTACACTGACTCTACACCCTAAATTCTCTCCCAAGTTGAGAAGACCTATAAACGTTAAAGCCGCTTAGCTGCAGGACCACTGCCTTGGGGGATGCAGTGAGGCCGGGCTTGGAGTGTCACTGCTGAAGCGGGCAGGAGTGACGAGCCAGTAGTGCGAAGTGCTAACATGATGATGAGATGGCAGGTTGCCACGAGTCATAGTTGTGAAAACGGCCGCAGAGTCTGATCGCCATTCCTGCGAAGGCAGTCCAGAAGCGAGAGCAGTGCACATGCGGGGAGCCGGCATCTGAGTTTTGAGAACTGCTTCCACGACTCGATGGGTCTGCTGCCCTGTATCGAGTTGAGCCGAAGGCCTCAAGAGTAGCAATCATCCAACCTGGTGGCTTTGCCACGAACGGCTCACGATTTCTGGAGGTGGAGCTCACAGCTGTGGCGAACGTCACCGTCTGCGCCGGCGCCTGCAACAACTGCACGAGGAGGAGGGACCCGAAAGCCAAGCGACCGAACAGCGCAAAGGTGTAGGTGCTAGTGCACATTCGTAGAAGAGGAACCGGGAAGATTACGACCGTTCAGACCGTTCAGATGCAGCCGTATGGCTGCGCTACATTCACATCAAACGCCAGATACGCGTGCTTGGGAGCTTTGCACAAAATCATATACCTGTGCCTGCTCGCATCAGGCTCGCAGCACGGCCGCGGAGAAAGAAGACATGGAAAGGCAGGTGCTCAGACGCTGCCGTGCTCGGGAGTCGCTTTTTTGCCCCAGCTCAGACCGTGCGACGCGTGCTCCGTGCGCGACATGTACATTGCTGTCTCTCTAAAACATCCTGATCGGCCTTCTTGGGTGTCTTGAGTGGCGTTTGCGGAGCTGGATGATGGGGGAAGGGCGTTCATGAGGTTCAAGCTTTGTTTCGTTCTTTTGTGCCTTGAGGCTTTTCAGTGCCTTTGTCAGATGACACCACGTACGATGCAGTGAGCGAGATGCAGGCTCCTCGGCACGATGCAGGTGCATGTCTCCAGGATCCGGGAGGCCACAATTCTGTGTGTCTAATACTTGAATCATGTGCTGTCGACGCTCTGTGCTAGAAACATATCACAATGACGCTGGTGGTCGTCATCAACAGCCTTGTGGGTAGAGGATGCAGTTGCTTTGGCCGCTGCTTTGGTTGGGGTGGGGGTGATGGTGGAGCTGATGGTGGTGGTTTTGGTGGGGGTGGTGGGTGTGGTGGTGGTGGTGGTGGTGCTGCTGCTGCTGGTGGCGGCGGCGGTGGTGGTGGTGGTGCTGCTGGTGCTGGTGGTGGTGGTGGTGGTGGTGGTGGTGGTGGTGCTGCTGCTGCTGCTGCTGCTGCTGCTGCTGGCGCTTCTTGTTGTTGTCGTCGTTGTGGTCGTCGTCGTCGTCGTTGTTGTTGTTGGTGGTTTTGGTGGTTCTGGTGGTGCTTGGTCGTCGTCGTCGTTGTTGTCGTTGTTGGTTGTGGTTGTCTCTGTTCTTGTACCGTGGGTTGTGGTTCTTGCTGGCACCGGTGGCTCTGACTACAGCCGTCACTGTAGACCGCTATCACTGGTCATGTTGGGTAATGTTGGGTATGCTGCTCCTCTTCAGGTTACCAGTAGCAGTGCTATCCCAGTCTCTTGATGGAATTCTTCTTCGCATGATCAACGACCGCCCTGCAAGTCAGGAGGCCGTGCAAGGCCGGCGTGCGCTCAATGCGACGCGGGCGCTCGAGGCGGGTGGCTTCACCTGGCTTTCAGGTTTCAGGCTGGAGCCAGGCTCCTTGAGCTTTGTCGGTGGCTTTGTGTCACGTGGGTGTCACTGGCCTGAAGCTGTAAAATTCCGACTCGACAGCATGCATAGGATCCTTATCCTGACTGTTGGAGATCTTAAGTTTCCCGATGTGCAAGATATGTTTCGTGGAAGGCTCTGGCTAGCAAGGATGTTCTGGAGAAGGCCATATTGGGTTCGGACACGCTCCGTGCAGACACCTTGGAGCTCTAGGAGCATGGCTACCAGAAGGCGTTGGAAGAGCTCACGCATCTTAACGAGGTGGTACACGCAGCCTGGATTCGGTTGGACATGCTCTGTCATCCGATCAGTCGAACTTCTGCGCCGCAAAGCAGCAAAGGCAACGAGACGCCGGGAGCACCGGCAGTCAGACAATGGTGGGCAGCTCATGGGGTAATTTTCTCCCTCACTTTCTCAGACTTTGCTCTGCTTCAGGTACCCCGAGAAACAGGCGCGGACGTCCGCGTCAAGTGGAAGCCTTAGATAAGCGATGAGGCTTGTTCTGGCCCTGGCAGGTCCGAGCCCAACGTTGGCTCTGGAAACGCATCTCGAGAAAGCGCGAGAGACGCGGCAGAGCGGGCGCGGGTGGTTGAGACGACTCCACGATCCCGTAATGACACAGACTTCGGTGTGGAGAAACTGATACAAGTGCATCTCTTGCGGGCGCAGAAGCCCGATGAGAGCTTCCACAAGGGTCGGCAAGATGCTCGAAAGACTCCTTGTCACAAGCATAAAAGCTCACTGCCCGGTCATGTAGATGGCTTTCCGGCAGAACCGGATCTCGGCAGTACGCCGGAAGTGAGCGCAGAGCCTTCAACCAGTCCGACAACTACGACCTCTGTCAGCACCTCGACAAGCATGACACAATCATCCACTACCCCCCAAAATCTGCCAGCATCCATGCCCCGGCAAGAGGACAGCGCCGAGCCCGAAGAAGACCTTCCCAACCGGGCTGTTCCTGGAAAGCCTGATCCGGCGATCGACGCTGCCGCAGAAAGCATTCACCCAGAGGACGTGCCTTCGAGAACACCGCCACCCACCACAACTTTGCCTAAGCCGCCACGAATTCACGAGGCTTGGTGAGCGTTGCTGTCATGCTCGGTTTGATGCGCAGGTGTGCAGTGTCCCTCCGTCCCTCTCTGACTCTCTGACTCTCTGACTCTCTATCTCTGTCTCTGTCTCTCTATCTCTCTCTCCTGTGCTGGTTTGGCAGGAGACATGGCCAATCCAGTACGAGGATGGCGAGTGGGGCACAAAACGAGGCCCAGAAGCCGACAGTGGACTTGGCCAAGGGCCTCACCTGCCATGCCTGCGGCCCGCCTCTTGTGGCCTCCACCACAGGACCATCCTTTCCCGACTGGTACGAGGCCAGGCCGCAACTGCTTCATTGAACTTCATGGAGCTTTGCGTCTAGCGGGCGCATTCTAGCGCTGTCTGCAGGAAGGGGCAGAATGGTGTAATTCAGCGTCACCATGCACGGGTGGGTGGTTGGGTGAGTGGAGGTTGGGTGGTGGTAAACAGTAAGGTGCTACGGCAGTGAGGTGGAGGCAGGTCCAACACACCTCCCCCGAGGGCTCGTGGGACGTCGTAGGCTTTCAGGGCTACGCTCACTACGGTCCAGGGGCTTACATGGGTCTCTGAGGGCTTTTTCCTGCGGGTGTTCGCTGATCAGTCAGTTTGGGAGTCTGAACCGCAACCACAGTCGAGTTCGCTACAAAGTCACAGCTGCATCACCGCCTTGCAGATAGACTGCCGTGATCCTGCCCGGCCCCTAATCCTGCATACTCGAGGCATCGCTGTCGACTTGACTTAGAAAATGCTCGGGTTGGCCACGACTGCCACGATTCCGGGCAGCTTTAGCCTTATTCCGTCTGGTTCCACAAAGGCAACAATGGCAGAAGTTCTGAAAACTCCAGTCCAACGATATGCTGGCTGGAACTTACAATAGAAACATCCGGGTGAGGAACGTGACGAACTTGACCTTCGCTAACTGACATACTCAATACAGTAATACACCTCTTGCTGTTTTTGACCTCGCCTGGCCTAGCATGGACCCCGCAGCAGGAGCAGGAGGATGAGACAACCGTACGGCAAGTTGTGGCTCGTGCAGAGGGCGACCTGACATCCTGAGCATGAAAGACCTCAAACCCGATCCCCCAACAGGGCCAAAGCCATGTCGAGTACGTAGAGGGGCTGAAATTTTCAGGAGGCTGACTGGGGGGAGCTCTGGTCCGAGCAGGACGGTCCCCGCTGTTGGGGCCAGAATTCAGAGGATGTTTTCTTTGCACGTGTCTGTGGCGTCATGTTGTAAAGTTAGGTGACTTCGACAGCGCATGCCCCTCGTGCATGTTCGTGGCTGTCCAGGAGCGGCTTGCTCGGCAGCTCCCCGACCTCTACCGGCGATGGGAGGCGGCCCAAAACCACTCTCGCGGCATGCCGGGTCCTGAAGCGGGCTCACGAAGTGCCAAGATGCGGTCTGGATGCGCTGTGCTACCACCACGAGTAATGTGGCCACTGCTGCTTCTACCCCGCCCAGCAGGTGGTAAGGATGAGGAAGACCCCGCTGAAATTGTCGGCAGATGTTGGGGTAGGCATGTACAAGCGACAACAAAGGTGATGTTGTTGTTGATGATGATTGGAGCGGTGATGGTGACGAGCGGCTTTTCATATCGGCGCTCATCCCCTCGCAGTAGTGGTGGTAGCAGCAGCAGCGAAACTTCGCAGCTCTTGCCGCTGTTTTTCTGGCTCTGCTTCTGGTCATTGTTCTTCTTGAATGTTGTTGTCGTTCGTCCGCGTCACCGTCATTATTCACGTCGGTTTATCGAGACTGTTGCTACATTGATAACGATCGGCCTGCTAAGGCTCAAGGCGTGCCTGGTAGCAGAAGACGCTGAGCGCCAATTGCGCGCAGCTGTGGACTATCACTTGAAGGCCAGGGTTCCCAAAGCTCTGCGACATTCGGGAAGAAGGCCGTGATAGACAGTAGTGCCGGCAGCAGTGGGAATTAGACAGTACCAGACAATCCGCTGCTGCGAGTTGAGTAGTGAAGTCACACGACAACAACATCGGTAAGTGTGAGTCGTCTGCACACGGTCATGATCACGATGACAGGCGCATCGCACATTTGTTTGCACAACTTACGTTCAGACAGCTCCAACTGGAGATTTTCCTTGCACGCTTTGAAGCCCGATGGTAAAGGCCATACAACTGGTCTCGGTGCATTTCAACGCCACGAAGGCCTTTTGCTGCAGGTGGTGTCCGAACATTAAAGCCCGTGTGGTGTAAAGGGGCCCCGTCCTGGGATTCCAAGGCCACGGGCCCCAAAAAAGATTCTCAAGACTCTGGCCCCTAAACTCTTGCCTCAGAACTGCAGCCAGGCGAAGCTGTTGAGGCTCCGGGGGCGAGCGCGGATTGCAGGGAACTCAGCCGTCGCAGTTACTGTTACAGCAGGTACTCTAAAGCCTGCGTGGTAGTGGGAACTACGCGCTTACCTTGGACACCCTCTGCAGGCCCGTGATGCACTGGAGCGGCTGTCAGGACCTTAACACGTTGCCATGCAAGCTCCGTATCTTCCGATTGCCACTGGCTACTCGCTGTTCTGTTGCAGGTTTGGGTGTAGCGGTGTCAGGGATGGCCGTTACAATGCAGCGCGGGTGAACAGGAGGGTGATGTTGCCTGCGCAGGCAGGACAAAAACACTATCAACCCTTTGCCGCCAGTGGATACAAGAGCATGCAAGCCGGTGCTTGCCTGTGCTTTTCAGGCCTCGATGCCGCCATGCCGGCAAGAGGACAAGGCCCAGGCATGCCTGTTCTGGGAAGAAGGTGAGGTGTTTATCGGTTCACGCTCTAAGCATTGCGGCGCAAGTATCGATGCCGTTTCGAATCCACGGACGGAGCAAGACGCCGATGCTGAAGTCTTGCACCGATGAAACACTGTCAGGCGCGAGGATCTCGAGACGAAGCTGAAGGAGGACTTGCGGCACTTGTTTTTGCTGGGCTGGCTGATCGCACAAGGACTTCGGATTTCGTGCGAAACACTTGCTGTGCTATGCTAGCAACTAATGCGGGAGCACCACGGTTAGCAGAAGTGCAGTTGTTGAAGCCGTGACATGTCAGCAGTTGATGCACAATGCCACGTGACATATCGGGCAGATGTCAAGCGATCTACCGGACATCCTTGCCTTTGCCTTTTTCGACACCGCTTATCATACACACGTCTCATGTTGTCATGCTTGCTGTCTCTGATCTTAAGTGCATCGCATGCCATTGCTGCAGTAGTTGCTTTTTTGTCCCTTTGCAGAGCTCCCTCTGCATGAGTCCAGGCCGCTGGCCACCTCGAGAGTCTGCGAGCGCAGGTCAAGGCCACTCAACCTGAAACAGCTAAAAGGAAGTCTTCCGCGAGTCCTTTGCGAATCTGGTGAAAAGAGGTTCTTGAACTGTTCTGAAACATGTGCTTATTGCACGATCATTGCTGTTAACATCGGATCCAGCCTTTCTGTCACCTGAACTCATTAAAGAGATGATGAGGATGTGTCAGGATGACGATGGCGAGGGTGATCAGGATGAGGACGCCATGCGCCGTGACGACACCAAGGACGATCATGACGATGCCGATGCTGCTGCTGATGACGATGTTAGTGGCGAGGCCGGCGAAAACGACGAGGATGACTGTGATGACGACGACGGCGACGGCGGCAGCGGCGGCGGCGCTGGTGGTGATGGTGGTGATGATGCTGAAGATCAGGATTGCGTTCCAATTGATTGTCATCACTATGATTAGCAGGGCAATGCAAGCGACCCATTGCAGACGCTGCTCGTGGTACTGCACGATTGTTGAGTTTGAGGCCCTTGAACTGGCCGTGGCGCCCTCCTGGAAGCAGCTTCAGGCACAACGAAGCCTGCATGTCCTGCATACCCAACCCTCCCACCGACGGAATTCTTTGAATGCGGAGGAAGTCCTAGGAAGGGCATGCGTGTCGGCTCGTGCAAGGCCGGCTTGGCAAACCTCCGAGCCCTTAGCCCAGCGCATCGTCAGGGCCCAGGCCCAGGCAAGGCTTCGGCTTTGCTGACGTCCTAAACCCAACTCAGAAGCCCTCTCGGAGGTTCGAGGATACAAGCCAGTAAGAGCACAAGCCTGCATGCATACTTGTGGCACTGTCACGTCCAGGGTCGAATTTGTTCTTCCAACGTTTCCACGACTATCGTGCAGGTCCTTCAATTTTTCTTTGCCTGTCAGGCTTCCCGGATGCTGGCGAGAGGAGTGCTTGATGCGCCCAGGCCAAAAAAGCAAGGGTGACAGTACCTGGGCTCGTTGACAAACCGGGGCTTACTTATTCAGGACAATACATCAAGGGTTTCAGACGACCCACAATCCTTCAGATGGACATGCACTCCTAAAGCACGAGCCCGATCACCATCGCCTGCAGCTTTGCACAAGAGTCACAAGAGCAAGCGACATTCAAGTCTCGTGTGCTGATGCGGCGTCGGCCCTCTTGGCATTTCAGCTGCTAGCTGCAATTGGCTTCAGTTCAGTCTCCCGATCACTAGCTACGCACCAGTCCCCGCTGACCCATTTCGCGAAGTCAGCCACGAGCGCTTCAGTGCGACGCACAGTACAAATGGAAGTTTGCTGCCATGGCCGAGTCTGCTGGCCTATACCTACCGCCGAGCTCGACGGTAAAAGATCTGGCGAGGCTCAGTGCCCTTAATACCTGACACTTAGCACTAGCCTCACACCAGTGACCGGCAGGAGTGATGCCTCATCGCGAAGCTTGAAGCGAGAAGAAGACCGCATGCCAGCAGCACTTAAAGTACCTTTTCTTCAACCACACAGTCTTCTTCCTGCCACCGTCTGCAGCTGAGGGCTCCCTGCTGGTGGTGCTGTTCCAACCTTAGCGTTGTCTGAACTTTTTGCCACGCGGGCCGTGGGTGCAAACTGAGGCGTTGCGGCGGGCCAACACGAGCCCAACTCGATGCTCGGCGGAATATGGTGGTATCAGCGGGATGCAGAGCCCATGAGAGCAAGAACGGCTCAGATCTGCAGCCAAGGATCAGCTCCGCCCAGTCAAGGCCAAGCAGCCCCGGCCCCACAGTGATCGTCTTCATTTGGCGACATGCGTGATTTTTATGTGCACAAAAGCCATGTCGTTCGCAGCAACGGATTAAAAGCGACGACAAATATCAAGAACCGATCCCGGATCCCTGGCTGCAAGCATCCACACAGGCTCTGGTCCATGCCGCGACGACGGGGTCACAAGGCCGGGGCCCCGAGGTTGCCTCTGTGGTCCTCAAGAAGTTGACGAACGAATGGAGCCCTTAGAGCCCTTGGACCGACTGCTCTTCGTGAGAGTCGGTATGGGAGGCCTTCAGGCTGCGGCGGTCGAGGCCCTTGAGTCCGGGGATGCATTGCCCCGAGTTCCAGGGGGTCTCTGTGTGCACCGTGCTCGCTGTGCTCGCTGTGCTCGCTTCGCTTCAGATGCCAAAAAGCTCAGATTCATCGTCACCACGCTGAGGCGACGGGCAGCGATGCCCCGCGCGCCTCCGAGTCGAAGCTCCGGAAGGCACGTGCTAAGCAGAAGACAGCTCGCATCGTCGAGGCTTGTGGAGGAAAGCTTGGAGGAAATCTGCAGCCGAGAATGGTGATTGTGATGTCAATGGTGACGACAATGATCATGATGATGCTTGTGGCTGTGGAGCCCTTCTTGGCCACAGCACTACTGACAGTGGCTAACATGTTTGTGAGTATGATCATGATTCATCCTACTGGATGTCTGTGCCTGTTTGAAAACAGGCCGCAGCTTCGGCGCGCGAGGAACTCGCAGACTTCTTCAGCGACTGGTTCGGCGCCTTGCGCCTGCATCACAAGGAGCCTCGACAGTGAAGAGTTTCAGCTACGAGCACGAAACCCCTGCCTTCCAGGAGGAGGAGGAACTCCAGGCTGTCAGAGCGCGGCCAAGAGAGGCCGGTCGAGGGTGTGCAAGCAGCGCAAGCGGGCTAATGTGTTCAGTGCGAGCGAGAATCTCAAGCCTTTCCGGGCTATGCCAAGGCCCGGTTCTTAAACGGTGTCATGGTGTTGGGTCGACCCCGCAGTTTACAGCTGGCATACTCTGGTTATTGTTTTCAAGCTGCAGCACGTCGGGATTTAGTTTCTGATCCTCAACCTTCAAAGCACATTTCTGAAGGAGCCAGCCCTTCAGAGTCTGAAAAGCTTCGCGGCCCAGAGGGCCTTGCAATAGGTACAGAAACCAAAGCCGACGACAAAGTGACTCAAAACGTCTGAGAGAACCTATCCTGCCCGGAACTCGAAGGGGCGAGCCTCAACCCTGAACCCCAAACCCAAACCCTGGACTCTGAGCCCATTGAGCCCTAAACCCCCGAAG
>CAJNJA010014372.1:0-12233 GCA_905231915.1 Symbiodinium necroappetens | reverse complement strand
GGTTTAGGGTTTAGGGTTGAGGCACGGTGGCTGTTGTTTCGGAACTGATCCACACCGGGAAAGAGTTCCATCTACGGTCTCAAAGCGGCAACAAGCGAATCGCAACTTCTCCAGTCTCTAAGTCCTATACTTCGGAGACCTCCAGGCTTGCCTCCTTCAACCGCTGCTGCCCCGTCGTTAAGATAATAATTAGAATAGGGTTTTGGGGTATAGTATACCTATAACTATAGTAAGGAACCCCGAAAATAGTATAGATAACTATTTATGCTAGGGTGCAGCATTCCAAGCTCGAAAGACCTGCTGGAAGATCTCAGTGCTAAATCCCTCACATCTTGTCTCAAGGCGGATCTTGGTCTGTACAGAGCTGACTCGGGCCCGAGCCCACCTTGCCACTGTAGACCAGCTCCTTTTTGGGGCAGTTGGAAGCTCTCTATCGGCGTCGCTGCACTGTATTCCAACAAGCTTATTGAGCTTGTGCTTTGTCGGCGCGTTCATGTCGTGAGACAGATCAAACTCTTTGCGCAACAGCGTGAAATTCCCGAGAGAAAACGCCCAAACCAGCCTTGCAAGTCTCTCCAGGCCGGTACGACGGGCCTTGGCCATCATCGGGTCGAAAGACTCGGGGTACTCACCCGCAAGCGAATTCCTCGCAAGCTCAGATCGTTGACGACTTCCGAAGCAGCTCGTTCGGCTTACGCTTCGGGGGCATGAAGTGGAGAGCGGGAAAAAACTTCAGTCATGGAGACAGCAGCACTGCTTTAGACGGCGGACAGCCTCGGCTGTGTGAGAGTGGGCGTTGATTGCAGCTTTCCGTTTCCTAAAACAGGCCGCTGTGCAGGCAACTTGGCTGGATTACCAAAGGGCCCTGTACTCTCATTATATCTGAACCCTCAACCTAAAGAAGCTAACCTAAACCATGAAGCCCTCCTGCTAAGACTTCAAACCCTGGCCATTACTCTCATGAGACATGCAAAACACAGTCAGAACCCGCATCTTTCCCCTGAACGGGCAAACCCCAAAGCCTAAACCCTGCATCCGAAACCCTAAACCCTTAACCCTGAACCCTAAACTCATCTAAACCCCGAAACCGCGTTCATCCAGGCAGCTTGAAAGTGTCGTGCCGGGCTGCTGTGAGTCCGTTGCCTGGCTGTGGCGACCGCTTTTAGCAGCTCTGAACCAAGGACTAAACCCTGCGGCCATGGAGTTCCGCATCCCAGAGCCCTAATACTGAAAGGCCGAATCCTACTGAGCCTTGCCAGTAGAACACCCGAGCTATGAGCCAAGTCGCTCATGCTGAATGGGTGTGCGCAGCTGACAACAGCTGACAACATCAACTTCACCGCAAGATGCGTGACCGCCCTAAACCCTAAACCCTAAACCCTAAGCCCTGAAGCCCTAAACCCTAACCCCAAAGCCCTGAAGCCCTAAACCCTAAACCCTAAGCCCTAAACCCTACACCCCAAAGACCGACCCTAGAACTGCCGCATTCGACTCTACGAAATGCTGTCCGAGCTGTTGGAAACTCTACGACATTCTACGACCCTGAACCCTGAACCCTGGTATAGGGTTTAGGGTTTAGGGGTGTTTAGGGTTTAGGGTTTAAGGGGTTTTAGGGTTTAGGGGGGTTTAGGGTATAGGTTTTAGGGCTTAGGCCTTGAGCCCGTAGAGTGCTCTTGCCCAATCTGCGCTGTTCCGCGCTGGGGCCGCAGCTTCCGATACCGCTGTTGTAGCAGTCCTCGTAGGTTGCTCCTAGGTCGGCAACCAATCTCAGGATGAAGTTTAGGGTTTAGGGGTTTAGGGGTTTAGGGGTTTAGGGTTTAGGTTCTAGGGTTCAGGGGGTTAGGGGTTTAGGGTTTGGGGTTTTACAAACTTGTCCCTGTTCCCGTACTCCCACAGTCACACGGACCTTCGCAATCTCTGCATACTTGGGACTTGGGCTAGGTGCTACGATTGCCGCCAAGCGGTCAACACACCGAAACACCATCGAACAGCTTGAACGTGCGTTTCCTGCAAAACGCTGTGTAGTTTAGACCTTACGTCCTTAAGCCCTTGACCTCAGACTCCTAAACCCGACACTCATTGAAGCGCGCATAAGCACCCCTACTTAATTCTAACACCTATACTCCTCCACCCCTAAACCCTAAGCTAAAGCCAGAACTAAGCCGTACACTGAAGCTGTCTCCCTGAGCATTCTCAACCCGACTCTGGTTGTGGCTCTGGGTATCGCACGTCCCGAAGAGGACAACGCGACGATCACGTCACCAGCACCTTTTTGAACACGGGCTTTAGAGGTTCTATAAGGGTCTCATAAGGGCTTGGTAGTGATATTGGGGTTCTATAAGAGCCAGTCTGGAAAGAATACTCGGCAACCGTGGATGAGCCTAGAAATAATGAACGTGGAATAGAGTGCTCAAAATACATGAAGCTTTCTTGCTTGAAGGTTGTTTGCGTGCTGTTGCGGCGTTGGTGCCCACGGCGGTTTTCCATGCCGAGCAAACCGATGAAATTTGCCTGCTGCAGAACCTTACTTGTGAAGGCGTGCAGGTTGCGGTGTCCCAGGACATAGCTACATGTATAAATCTAGACTTGTATGCATGTATGCATGTATGCATGCATGCATGCATGTATGTATGTATGTATGTATGAATGTGTGTGTGTGTGCGTTTGTGTATGTATGTATGTATGTATGTATGTACGTATGTATGTATGCCTTTATGTATGTGTATGTGTACATATATATATATATATGGTACCCGCCCCCCCCCCCTCAGGTATCTACCTTGTTCGTGGGGTTTTAGAGCCCACTAGGGAGGGCCGTCCTTACTTCAGGGTTTGGGAGCAGTATTGCTATTGTCGCTCCTTGCTAGTGTCGTTACTGTTGTTTTGTATTGTTGCCGTCACAAACTCACCCAAACACAACGCTGCACATGTCTGTACATGTCTATTGTAAATTGTAACCCCTAATCTGTGTGCGGTACTCAAACAAAACAACAGATGATAGAATACAAGCCCACGCACGGGTTTACAGCACTGACGCATGTGCTTCAGGCACTGGGAAAGGAATCCGAATATTGAACTTCAATCTCGAGGATTGAACTTGAGTACTCCCGGATCCACTTCAACTTCACTTTGGTTCTTAAGGTGCCGAGGGCCGATGCGGTGAACATGGGCATGAGTGGTGAATACTGCTATGACGGTTAATATGGGTATTAGTAAGCGCTCATGTTAGGTCGGCTGGCAGTACTTCTGGGTTGGAAAAGTTGTGTTGATGCCGATTTGATTTGCATGAACAGCATCAACTTTCACACTGAGAACGGGCCATGGCCCTGACAGTGGTACAGTGGTCACACTGGCGACTCTGATGTTACCCTCGATACCCCCCCCCCTTCATAAAAAAAACTGCCCGAAACGTAAACCCTGAGACTGAACTGCAGGTATATCATACATGGTCATCCTAGCCCCAAAGCATTAACCGGAAGCCTGATTCTAACCTGACAACTTAATTAGCTTACCTGCAGCCCTCAACTCCAAACCTTATTGGTTAGCAGAATAGCGATCCTGCGGCTAGCCTGGCGCAAGCCTTAGGGGTAGCTTCGTTCCATTATGTTGACTATATTGCGCATGGCCTAGATGAAGACGATCCTCACAGCAGCCAGAGCCGATAAGCACGGGTTCGCATCAAAAACTGAACATGACCGAGTGTGGGAACATGCTCCCCCACCTGCGCTGGTAAGCCACGAAAAAGGTACATAACTGAGGCGGGGTAACATCATATATATATATACATCATATATAATGCAGGACTTGTTTGCATTGATATGCATGTCTTTATCTGTGTCGTTGCTTGCTTGCTTTTCCACTTGTTGAAGCAACTCCAGGCATACTTCTCGACTTCTTTCCTACTCTCTCCTCTACAAGCGCACAGTTCCCGGGCCCGCTGAGCTCCGCGCGAATGTTGGCGTTGTCGATGACCTCGCTCCGGGGCACCTGGGGGCAGGGCCGAGGCTCATGAGCCGAATACCCGTGCCTTCATGAATAGAACGAGGTGTTGGGGTATAGTCTACTAGGGCTAGACTAAGATCTTTGGGACCTGAATAAATACAAGGATAGTTTAAAGTATGGTTATAGCAAGATATTAAGCCATCATGGCTTTCGGAGCTTCCCGTGATGTTGAGCACACAGCTGACAACGTTTGTGCAAAGAGTGTTGCTCATCTGGTGGTCTGTGGCCGCAGACAGAACTTCATCGGTAAGCTATGACACAGCCATGAAGCAGCGAAGAAGGAATGGCATGTTATGCTTCGTATCTTGACGCGAACTGCGATTTGGGATATGCGAGACACAGGCAACTGTAGAGACCCTTCTCTTCACCGTTGCTCCTTCAGGCAGCTCTACACAGACGCACAGCGCGCCAACAACTGGGACATGAACTGCGGGAAGATCGAGCTCCCAAGGGCCTACATGGGAGATTTCGAAAGCTAGGGTACCTTATTTTGGGGTCCTTATAATAAGGATCCTACTATTTAGGGTACTATATTAGGGTCCCCTATTTTCGGAAACCCCCAGATGGAAAGCGGTGAGGAGGAAGGATGTTAAGCTGTGGCTTCTAGGTAGGGTCAAGCTGTTCACCTGCAACACATTTCTCTGGCGAAAGAAATAAAGCTGACAAACCTATACACCCTAAACCCGTAAACCCCTCAACCCCTAAACCGTAAAACTTCCTAAACCCCAAACCCCTAAACCCTAAACTTTCCTAAACCCTCTCTGGCTCTCGGTGATGGTCAGCTGCCAGTCCCGCCTGAGCAGCAACCGTGGAGTCCACGATGATGGTCCGCACCTGAGCCATAGCCAGGGTTCAGGGTTTAGGGTTTAGGGCTTAGGGCTTAGGATTTAGGGTTTAGGGTTTAGGATTTAGGATTAGGTTTTAGACCTCTTTTCTGCCTGCCAATCCAGAAAGGAACGCCTGAAAGCCTGAGGTAGTAGCCTTAGCCAGGTTTAGGATTTAGGGTTCAGTTTCTTGTTCAGCTTCGACTGACGGATCGTCTTGGATTTTGGGATTGCGGGCTTGGGCGCAAAAAATTTTGAGTTCTAGGATTTTGGGCTTGCGGATTGAGGGGCTTGATTCCCGTTAAACCCTGAACCGCTGAACCGTCGCTGACTGCTTGCATAAACCCCTGAACCCCTAAACATCCCTAAACCCTTGAGTCCCGAAACCCTGTCCGTAAACCCTAAGCCTAAACCCTAAACCCTGAACCCTAAACCCTAAACCCAAAACCCTAGCGCCTACACTCCTAAACCCCTAAACCCTAAAACCCCTAAACCCCGAAACTCCTAAACCCAGAATCTACGCCTGTAAGTAGCCCCTGCCAGGCTACAAGATCGCCAACATCGGCCGTCTCACCTCCCGTGAGGATGATGCCGACCTGGAAAATCAAGGGGTCAACGTGGAACCCTAAACCCTAGGGTCTAGTTTAGGGTTTAGGGTTTAGGGTTCAGGGGAGGATGATCCCGACCTGGAAAATCAAGGGCTCAACGTGGCGAGGGGCTGGGGTTCAGGATTTTGGGGGGCATTTAGGGTTTAGGGGTTTGGGGGTTTTAGGCTTTAGGGGTTTAGGGGTTAGGGGAGGGGTTTAGGGGTTTAGGGTTTAGGGCTGAGGAGTTGGGGATTCTACCCCAGGGCTACGGGGGATTGAGGATCGCACGTCGGGGTTTTCGGCTTTCAGGCCCAACCCTTTGGGTAAAACATGTCTTTACGTGGTAGTTCTCTAAATTGGGGTCCCTTTTTGGGGTCCTAGTGCCGCACTTTTTTTGGGGGACCTAAAAAGGGGACCCTCATTTAGAGAACTACCCTTATGATTCGATGAAGCAGATGCTCAGAGTATCGAGCAGACTAGAGTAGGCCAATGCTGCCTGACCAGGACACCGCGGAGAATGGAAGAGGTCACATGTCATGATCTGCAGGCACGTCAGTATAGACATCGTGGCAGAACTATGTTAAGGACGCCTGGGCTTCATGGCAAGACCTTGAGCGGGCGGTCTTAACTTGCACACAGCCCATCATGATGAAATGGCATGCTGATGACGAAACGTGGCTCAATCATATGGCAATACTGTGACAAGAAGATGGAATCATAAATCCTGCTGGCAGGGCTGTCGAACAATGATGTACACATCTTGGAAGCATTGAGTTCAATACCAATACTCGACTATCATGGCTTACCCCTTCGCCCTAAACCAGTACAGAAGAGCATGGCACCAGAGTGGTCTCGCCAGGCAAGACTAAAGCTAAGCTATGTCCAGATCATCCCCCGAACCCAAAGTCTCGACGAGGAACCAGATCCAAGAGTGCTGCCGGTACAGTTTTGCCTCTCATCTTCCAACCCCTTTATCTGGTTACCTGCTGGGGGCTATATTAAACATGATCACTTTTAATCCTTATTTGGGTTTTTTATTAGAACAAATATGCAAAAAGTTGTAGCCGACAAGGATCCCGTGATGCTTCTGCTGCTGAGCCCGACTGTCCAACACCTCTGAGATCCCCGGCCCCATGTCTGTTCAGTTCGTCCACAAGGGCAGCTGTGCCGCCGATGACTGCGGCAACCACCTGTGCTCTTCCGAGCCAAGCTCCGCCAAGCCTATGAAATCTCGGGATGTAGACTTGAGAGGTTCATACGGTTGATGATATAATTCTTGCATTACCCAGAATAAGGAATATACCATAATTCCCATAGGTTAGGGTCCTTAAGGTAATGCAGGATTTATATCATCAACCGTACCTCGCAGATCCCATTGCCTTCAACCGAGCCATTGCCTTAGGCCACCACGCCGACACCAAGTGCTTTCCTACATCTTCAGTCTCAGACCATTGAAACCTCCTCGTCAACAGGACCAAATTTCTGAACCCCCAATTAGGCTTGGGCTTAGGTTAGTGCCAATGCCAGCTAGCGAAATACGACACAGCCGTCGTCAGAATCGTGGTCGTCACAACCCTCGGTGCAAACAGTTCGCTGGGAGCAACGAGGGCGGTAGCACGATGCATGTCAGGTGCTTCTGGACAGAAAATAGTTCGCTCTTCTAACTTCGAAGCCCAGGGCTCTAGGCAGTAACTCGGTAGAGAAATGACCCCTCTGAAGCCAACAACATCCCTCAACCCGAAACCTCCCCCAAAACCCTGAAAACACGAGGCCTGAACCCCAAACTCTTCCCTAAACCTCTTCGCTGGCCTCCCGCGGGATGAGGTTCTTGTTCCGTCCGATGGTACCTCGAAGAACCGGAGAGGGAAAACAAGGCTCAGGGTTTGGAAGGCGGAAGGTTTGGGGGACAGGTGGGGATGTGGGCTTTAGGTTGTAGCTTCGGGTTTACGTTCCAGCCTCAACAAGCAGTACCAAATGGAAGGATTCAGAACAGCTTGTGATGGGAACCATGAAGGCTCCAATCAAGGCGCATGCCTTTGGAACGGTCCCAAGACCCTTGTAATCACAACAAGCACGACTCCCCGTCTTGCAACGGGAGCAACCGACAGCCATGATGACCATGAACAAAAACACGTCGTCGATCAGAGACACCACCGAAAGTAGTGGGAGTGTGGTGTGCAGACACTCGTTCGTCTTTATCACCTACTGGTACAAAGCGATGATCTCCTCGCCTCTTCAATCGGTGAAACCTTGGTAAACTTGATGATGTCTTGGACATCTTCTGAGCCGGTCTAGAGTTTTAGCTTTTGCTGGCTCCGCTCAGTCTTCCCAGCTTTTGTGGTGCCGCTTGTTGGCAGCGGGTGGGCATTCAAAAGCACCGCTGCGCCCATACTCTCCCCCGATGTGGTGACCTCCACATCCGCCAATGTGGTGACGTCCACATCCGCCACCTGGCATTTGTCGCTGGCACGACCAAACGTGACCTCTTCCGGATTGCGTGGATTGTGAGGCACCTGGTAGCCGATCAGCGTACGCGCCTCGTAAACGTTTGCAACGTCGCTGTGAGGATACTTTCTCACGAAAATCGCCGTGAATGTCGCAGTCAGAAGTGCCAAGTAGCCTCCAAGGTTTCCCAGCAAAGAAAAGAGCTGTGGTAACGCACCCAGCTTCCTTGATACTGTGACCAGAGGAGTTTCTATGACCACCCGCCAGTAAATTCCCAATCCTTCTGTAGATTCAAACTCCGACCAATGCTGACACTTTGCATGTCGGTCTTGGCAACAGGTCTCCTCTGCACGATGGACCTGGAAATAATCCTCTTCTTCAGTGGCATATCCGAAATTCCAGCCATGCTTGTGCTTATCTAAGGTCAGCACTAATCTGCTGCCATCCTCACTGAATCCCAGATAGCTCCACTCGCCCAACATGTTCAGGTAAAGGCTCATCTTCCGAGCCTGCCCGCAAAGATGGAAGGGCACTGGCGGTGGCAGAGGCATCTGCCACTCGGACAAATCGACAACTGAGCAACTCTGATTCCGCCCGTTGATCTCAATCGTTTCTCTTGATAGCATTGAACCTCGATTGTCTGTGGAGTCCGCAATCTCCTCGTTGTGCATCAACTGCTTCGTAGTTGGCAGTGCCACACCTGCTTTGTGAAGTGTACTGTCAGTGCAGAGCGCCCATTTCCCAGCTCCGTGCCAGTCTTCCATTACCGTTTCTCTAGGAGGGGACCGGGAGGCGCTGACAATCTCGCAAATCTCATATCCAGCATAGGCAAGTAAGAGGCCTAACAATACTAAGTGCACCACCAAGGCAAGGCGCCGAAAAGGAGGCTGCACATGCCGATAGTCCATTCTACATGGACTCTATAGGACCACTCTAGGAGCATTCAAAAAGTTCCAAGGCTGAGCACGCAACTGCTGCGGTAGCATCTAGGCATCGCTGATGCGTGCTTACCTTCCTGCTGTCAGTCTAGCACTGTCACACTTTCCATCTCCCTCAAACAACTATCAAGATTTCGGTGCTCAGGACAAAGGACGCCCGAATACTGCTCGGGCAACTGCTTCGAAGGAGACTGACCAATAATACATATTATCATCTAGCGTCGTGCATGCTGCATCCAATATCCGTCAACATATATGTACATACATATCTATCCATCTATCTATCTATCTATCTATCTATGTATCTATGTATCTATATATCTATCTATCTATCTATCTATCTATCCATCGATCTATCTATTATATATCTATGGCAGCACGCAACAGCACAGCATCGCTCATTGAAAAAGCACTCGTGCACACAAGCGTGGTGCGTGGGCGCTCGCAGATAGACAGGTAGATAGACAGATAGACGGATAGCCAGCTGGGTAGATAGGTAAACAGGCTCTGTGACGTAATGCTGCGTGATTTCATTCAAGTACCTGCAAATGCGTAGATTCGTTGTCGGTACTCTGGACAACGGCTCGGCTCGACACCCTCGCCACGTCACTCGCGTTGAACTTGCAAACCCTCTAAGCTACAGAGCTTGCAGTATCCCAGGCTGCATGCTAAAAGCCCATGTCGGCACTAGACAGGAGGATGTTGTCGGTGATGCCGACGCACAACCTCAGCAGTCAGCTTAGGTTGTTTCTATACTGTCTGTTGTCATACTATCGTGTGAGATGTGTCAGAATGAAAATAGACCGTGGCATAGAGCAGTCAACAATACGGTAGAACACTTAAGGCACAATTCGACGGGTCGCTACTTGCGCATATGTGTACCTACATCCGACTACATGCACCTATGTAGATGAATAGAAAAAAGCAAGTGAAATCTAAGAGCTTCAGATGTGAAGTTTGGAATTCCAATGGTTCAGGATGACGGGCAACAGGAGAGCTCGTGTCTCTGACATTCAGCCGAATGACTGCAAGAACCCGAAGGCGGAACCTTGCGAAGCCTGAAGCCTTAACCCGAACTTGTTGCGGGCCAAAGGGCAGGTCGTCGAGGTTCATGACCAAGGCATCCTGCGCGATTCCCTTCCAAACCTGAGCTTTGGATTCCCGAATAGAGCAAGCCTTCGGCCTGGCTGCAAAGCCACGCATGAAGTGGCTGCAAGACTTCAGGAAAACAAGAAGGTCAAGAGCGGCTTTGCAGCCGGAACGTCAAGTTTGCTGAGAGGAGAAGGGGCTCCCAAAGCCACGACGCGCTCAAATCACCGGAAGAATCGATAGATGGAGGAGGCAAGTCCAGAAGACAGTCCTGGGTTTTTCAACCTTCGTCCTCACTGTCATGGACTGCGGGAGATCCATGCAAGCCTAAGCATCCAGCGGAGATGTCCCCCGTCTTCTTCCAGTAGATGTACGCCAGGGAGGACTTGGTGCCTGCGCCGTCGGCGTGCATCACCTGGCTTGAGCAGTGCTGCCGAGAAGCGAACCTATGCTGGTACTCGAGATGCCGCTGCTAAAGATGATGATGAGGAAGAGGCGGTGAACATGTCCATTAGACTGTTAGAGTGCTCATAACGGTCGTAGTTACCATGATGATGCCGACATTGATGAAGATGGCGAGCAGGAAGTCATGCTGGCGAGTGATGCTGGTGGGAGCAGGAGGAGGAGGAGGAGGGAGGAACAGGAGGAGGAGGAGGAGGAGGAGTATGAGGGAGGAACAGGAGGAGCAGGAAGGAGGAGGAGGAGGATGGCACTGACGATGATGAAGCTGAGATGACGATGATGGCAATGATGGTGGTGATGTCGGCGACGGATATGATGCAGGTAATCCTACGCATGATGCAGACAATGATGACGACGAAAACGATGACGATGATGATGGCGCCGCTGTTGTTGATGATGACGATGACGGCTGCAACGAGAACGACTATTTTGATGCAGCGTATCACCATCAGCATCACCACTATCGCCTCCTTGCTGCATCGTCTATTCTGATGGCTTTATTCTAAGATTCTAAACCCCTAAACCCCAAACTTGCAAGCTCCCCCGGCAAGTGAGCCCTAGGCCCTTGAAATGCCAAGCTCCGGGAAGCCGCGGGTACGGGGACGAAGCCGGGATCCGGGCGATCGCTTGGGTCGGATCCCTGGAGATGAAGTCCGGAACCACCTTTAAAGGGTGTGGGTTTAGGGGTTTTGGGGGATTAGGGGTTTAGGGGTTTAGGGTTTAGGGCTTAGGGATTTCCGGTTCAAAACCGGCAGAACCTGCCTTTTTTTTGGTAAGAAGGGGAGTCCGGGTTGTGGTGAAGGGTTCGAGTTGGGGGGGTGTTTGAGGGGATTTAGGGCTTCCGGTTTAGGCTCAAGGTTTTAGGGCTTCGGGCTTCGGGTTTAGGGGGCTATAGGCTCTACTCTAGGCTCTTAGCGAGTCAGGGCTGGCCTGCAGCCGGAAAGACCTACCTTTTTAGGGCTCCTTATTATGAGTTCTATATACATATAGTTCCTCAAAAAAGGTAGGTCTTTTCGGTTGCCGGTGGTGCTTGGGATTCAAGGTTCAGGGGCTTGGGGGTCTAGGTTGGACCCACAGGACTTGACAATCCCTCCCAGCTTAGCTTTAGGAGATATGCGAGCATAGAAGACTGGCAATCGCAAAACCCGACGACATATCTTCGACGGTATAACGGTATGAACTCAAAAAGGAAACATAGATAGTCGCCATGAAAAAGGGCGATGCAAACGCTGCAATCGGGCCATATCTGCAAGCAGAGACATGCTACCACGAACTGCTACGACGATCTCATGCAACCGCAAAACGTTCATCCCCCTAAAAACCTCATTGATGCTCAACATATACATGCGCTGCCACCTCAACACTAACGCCATGTCACCTTCGGCAGGGCTACAGAGCAGGGCCCTATAGGGGAAGAGTGCCGCCTTGCAGAAAGCGCGAGGGAAGAGTCCCTTGTCCATATTCTTGATTGCCTCAGTGCTGCAGGGTCATCGGGTTCAGGGGTTTAGGGTTGAGGGGTTTAGGGTTTAGGGCTTAACATTAGGGTTGAGGGGTTTAGGATTTAGGGCAACTCAAACTAAGAAGCATGGAAGATCCCTAAGGAAGGCGTCTCTGTCTGAAGGATTACTCGGCAGACTTCTTAGGTGACAAGGCAGCCGCAGCAACAGCAACGTCCGCGCCACAGCGGAGTTTCCGAAACAGCTCTTCATGCTTTAGGGTTTAGGGTTGAAGGTTTTGTTTTAATGCAACGGCCCTTTTCCGTCGGGTTTAGGGTTTAGGGGTTTAGGGTTTAGGGGTTTAGGGTTCAGGGGCTTAGGGTTTAGGAATTAGGGTTTAGGGTTCAGGGGTTTAGGGTTCAGGGGTTTAGGGTTTAGGGTTCAGGGGTT
>CAJNJA010014371.1:734-12234 GCA_905231915.1 Symbiodinium necroappetens | reverse complement strand
GGTTCGGTTCGGCAGGTTCGCGGTTCGCGGTTCCTAAACCGCTTGCGGTTCCAGCGGTTCCTGAGGAATCGGTTCCGGTTCGCGGTTCCAGTTCGGTTCGCTACCTTTCATGTCAACAGGAGCTCGTCATGCCTGAATCCACATCAGCATCAGCTCATCGCAGCTCAGCGACCGTCAGCTCGCAGTGAACTCAGCAACAGCAACAGAATGGGAGAAGCAGCGGCAGCTGCAACAGCAGAAGCAGCATCTTCGCGCCAGCAGCAACGACCACAAGATCGACAGCTCGAGCGATCTAGACTGAATCTTTATCCTACAGACCAGCGCAAAAAAATCATCCAGGTGTATGAGAGGATTGTGTCGGTGTCCCCGAAGCCCTAAACCCAAAACTTCGAAGCCCGAGCCCTACTAGGACCGCAGAGGCCTGGATTCCCAGTCAAATGGGCGTAATCGAGAGCCCTGAACCCAACACCATCCAGCATCCTGAAGCCGAGGCCCTGCAACCTACAGAAAAAAACAGGAATGAAAAGCCTAGACCAGCATACGACCACGAGAAATGGACCCCACTTTTCATCCTACGGATCTCTCGAAATTCCCAGATGCCATGCTTCGCAGGACAGGGCTGGTCTTTGCACCAGTGGAAGCTGCTGAGAAAGCCCTGGGTTCCGATAAGTTGCAGCATGGCGACAAAACTGGTGGGTTTAGTTTTGAGGGTCGTTCTGGGTTTGGTGTTTTTGACCTTTTGGTGAGGTTTCTGGCTTTTGACGTGCATGGGGTCCGGGGCATACTTAAAGTGCGTAACATGGTTTAAAGCTCATGGTGGGACTCGTTGGGGGCATGTCAAAAGCCGCCCTGAGGATCCTTACTCCTGCTTCTGGACTGCTCTGTTTGCATGTCCTTGCCGTCATCAGATCCTGCAAGCATCTGAGGTTGAAGTGCGAAACGGCTGACGCTCTGCTTGGTGCTTAGGCTGATGCAATAGCAGGCAGCGCCGAGCCGCAGTAGACCATCGGCCACATCGGCCAGCTAAGTGAATCAGCAAAGGAGTACTGTAGGCAGCTGCGGTGTCAGGCGCACCTGCAACCTGAAGCCCTTGCTTCCAAGATGCTCAGCTCAGCAAGAGGAGTCGGCAAGTCACCCTTTTTCCGCTTAGTCCACGACATGTATCGGCCGTCCGTCATGTCCAAAGAGGACTGTGCACTGGCTGCTGGCCAATGGCCACCGTTTCAGCAGTGTGCATGAGTCGGCCCCGAGTGCCAATGAAGATTTCTTTCGAGTGTCAACTCACGCAGACACATGAATCAGATACTTGTTCCGTATATACCCAACTTGTTCTTCCTGATTTCCAACGGTTTTTCGCTCTCGCACCAGGTACCTTCCAATTTAAGGAAGCGAGTCCGGTTGCGAAAAAAGAGATATAGGAAATGCACCAGACGGCGCCAACCGCAGCCACCGTCCTAGTCCCGGTGACCTAAGATGCACCGATAGAATTGACAAGATTTTTGCTATCCATCCGTCGTGCAAATCTGCAGCAAGTTCAAGATGAAGACAGAGTGAAATCTGAAAGACCACAGGTCAGGTTTAGGAACTGTCTTTCTCTTTGCTGGAGGCCAGGGATGTGGCAATTCGGGCGCTTGAACGTTTCATGGTTCTGTAAGGGCCTGCAGTGGCCAAAGGGACATCATCATAGCCAGCCGCGACCCATAGACAAAAGGCAGTGAGGCTTCTGAGCCTGTTGTGACAGAAAGCTGATTTTCACAGCTCTCGCCTCAACCTCTCTAGTCTGTTGTGCAACATGGAAGTCTCCTGAGTTGCAAGTAATCGTGGATACGAGGCGAGCAGCACTTAGTGCAGGATCCCAGTCCCAATAAAACTTAAACACTATGCCACTCTGCCCTAAACCCTAAACCCGGTCATGCTTTTTGCGTCACTGCAAGTAAAAAAAGAACCCGTCATGATGAACAGTTGCCCACAGGTGCTCGCCTGGGTGTGCCGAGGGTGGCCATGCCAGGAAGTGCACCAGGGAGCTCTCCCTTCTTCGTGCCGCCGCCACCTGTGCCCTCGAGTGCCCGGGTTGAAGCTTGCTTTAGGTCTTGTGGTTCAGAGTTTACGTGGTCTTGTTTGCTTCAAGCTGGAGGGTTCTGAGGTGCTTAGAATTGGGACACTATCCGGGGTGTAAATATCAAAGGCCCTTGTTTCCTGCAGCTCCTGCATCACGCCGCAGTTTTGAAGTCCACTCAGTTCAGGTGGGTGCTCGACTCCACGGACACCCCTTTCTTCTGCCAGCAGCTCAGAAGACGTCACCGGTTTAGACTGCAAAGAGCAGGAAGCGCAAGAAGCGAAGCCACAATCCCCGGTCCTGCCACAAAGTCTTGTTTGCTGCAGGTCGGAGGAATGTCCGTCTTGGTGACACCGCGTGGTTGCTTGACTGCTCGTCAGGCTGTGACCAGAACACTGTGACGATAGAGCCCTAAATCTAGGATTGCACTTCGAAGGCTTTCACACCCGTAGAAACAGAGTCAGGCGGCGCAGGGGTGACAGTACAAATACGACTCGACTCGGTGCGACTAGATTCAGACGTGGCAAAAATAGGAAAGATACAAGTAGCACAGTAACAATGGTGGCATTCGCAATAAACGAATGCTTACACGCAGTTGTGTGTATATTGCCCATACAAAGTGTATGTGTATATACATATATACATATGTATATGTATATATGTGCATACAAATATGTATATTACATATGTAATACCAATACGAATAAACACGCAACAACGATGGTAATGATAGTAACACAAGAATACTCATCCTAGCAGTAATACTGAGTACTACGAAACGACGATGCTAATACGAACACGAATGCTAACGCCAAGGCTAATGCTATGTTAGTGTTGTTGCTAATGCTAATGCGAATCACGATATTACAATTCGCAGTATAATTCATATCAATATCAATCTTCTTACACATCCTAATATTCACAATATAATGAGAATAACAACACCAACTATAATCCTCATACCGATGCAGAGATCATGGTAGTCATAATACTATGACTATGACTACTATGAACATTGATCATAAGACAAAAAGAAAGACTAATACCAGAAATAGTGATAATGATAGTGTGTGTAGATATGTGCATATATGTATATATATATATATATAGAGGTGTATGCATGCGAATATGTGTGTCGTGTGTGAGAAAAGTGGATATGTGGATATGAAAGAGTCTTTACACATAGGAAGTACTATGATCAACGTAAATACTAGCAAACAAGTGTAGATAGAGAGAGAGAGAGTGTGTGTGTGTGTGTGTGCACGCTCCTCTCTCTGAAAACATGCACACACACATATATATATAATATATATATATACACATGTATAGAGATGTGCATACCTCTCTTCACACACACACATACTTGTACATATGCACACACCCATTTATGTACATCTGTGTGTATCGAACGGTTTGTCAGCGTTCGTATATACATGCCATATATCATATGTCGAGAGCAGTCTTGTTGTTCCTTCTGAAGGGTCGGGGCCTCACCAGAGAGGCTACCTATTCCAAGGCTGCGGAGCCTCCATGACGACACCACCGGGGCCTGGGCCAGGCATTGTCTACCCGCACTCGGCCCTGGTGCGCAGGGCGGTGGCTTTTTTTTCGATATTTTGGCTTGGGGCCTTCGGCTTGGAGCTCATGGGATGGGGTCGTTTGGCTTTGTTTGATCCACCTCGAAAGACGGGATGCTGATTAGCGACGGAAGAGTTAGGCATTTTGTCATTACGACCTGTTAGAAGCTCCTTTGGGCATCCTGCAGTGGGTTCTCGGCCCGGTGACTTACGGGACGGCTGTGGCCCCACCACGCGGAATAGTGAGATTTAATGGAATGCACGAAAACCAGAAGTGAGCACTCTTTGGGAATGGCTTGCCGTCATGAGTCGTGTGTAGGCAGTAGAAGTGTTTCAGAAGGCTCATGTATGTACTTCGAGTGTGTGCTTCAGGACATGTTCCCTTGTGCCACATCACCACTGGAGGTACCACCTGGAAGCAGCATCAAAGCAAATGCTGCTATGCCGGTCCCAGGCTTGTTCCTTTGTGTCAGAGGTTCTGATAGCTGCAATCCCAGTGCGATTAGCCCGACACTCAATCATGATCAGAACGCTACGATAGGGCACGAAGAGCGGCTGTCGATTGTCTTTTTGACAGTCGTGTCGATTGTCCGCTAGTAGCAGCAGAATGTGCAATGGCCGCTCATTGAAAGCAGGTGACCCGAGCATGCAAAGCATAGCAGAATCTTGGCGGCAGTATGAGCAATGCGTCTGACTTTGCAGTCCAATCGCTCGGCAAGCGGTTAGAGGCGAGGACTCACTGGGTTGGTAATGACCAGGTCTTTGACACTCGGGACCATGATAAAAGACGTAACACCAGAGAACGAGTGTCCCGAAAGTGTCTGGAGGAGTCAAGTAACACGGAATACCATCCATCCATTCATCCATACATGCATCCATCCACGCACCCATCCCTCCATCCATCCGTCCATCCAGCCAACCATCCATGCATCCCTCCATCCATCCCTCCATCCAACCATCCATCCAGCCAGCTACTCCTGCATCCATCCAGCCAACCATCCATCCATCCATTCATCCATCCATTCACCTACCCATCCCTCCATCCATGCATCCATCCACCTACCCATCCCTCCAGCCATCTATCCCCGGGCAGCCAGGCAATCAGCCATCACGGTCCAGGCGTCCAGGCATCCAGCCATCCATGTGTCCGGCCGACATCAGGCCGATGCCATTGCGCTTACCGGAGGACGCAGACACGCCAGGACAATTCCAAACACGAAACGTCACGACACCTAGGCACCGCACCCTGTCGCTGGATCGAACACGCCTGGGATGCCAGAGGGTTGATAAGCGAGTCAATACTATACTATACTAGACTATGCTATGCTATGCTATGCTATGCTATGCTATATTATACTTCACTGCACTGAAGCATCGTCACGGTGTCTTTCAGGGCCATCTTCTGATGGGAACCTCCAACTCGCTAGCCCTGCCCCGGCCTCTGCATTTAACAGACCCCTGGTCTCCAGTTATCTAAAGAACAGGTTACTGGAGTATACATTGTATGCTTAGTAGCCTACTACTTAGGTAACCCGGGCCCTGGGGTTTGACAGATATTGTCATTTGCATTAAGTTAAGTTTAGAGATAAGAGACCACCTGACAAAAACCTAAGAGGAAAGCTCTCGAAGACCTCACATCATTCCATGGAACCTCACGAGAAACGCTAGTAGCAAGGACGAGAATACTTATGGCCGTCCTCTGGCAGTAATGGTACTGGTCATAGTCATACTCAGTACAAGCAGGACAGTGACCGCTGTCGCTGTGTAAACCTTAGCTCTGAAGCCTTGTAGTGGCTTTGAGCTGAGGCAGGTAGCGGGCTGCCTTTCTCTGCATCTTCGACTGCGTATCCCACCCCAGTGCTATGGTGGCAGCGGAGGTTATGCGGGGCTTACTGCAGGATCTTAGGATCCTGACTTAGGCCTTTATCTGTGGGCTTTACGAGGTGTTGTCGACAAGATGCCGGCTGAGCTCAGGTGTCCAAGGCATCCGACTCGCCAGTGTGGTCATCACCCTTACAGGCCGTCCGCGAAGAGCGCAAGACGGCCGGGAGCCACAGTCTACTTTGGGGATCCTGCAAGTCCCCAGAGAACCCAATACCCCTTAATTAATTCAGGAATAGACCTTAAATCAAATAAGAATATTAGGGCCCCTGTAATTTATAAGGTATATTCCTTACTTAAGGGGTATTGGGCTCTCTGGGTCTTTCCGAAATGTCAGAGGTCGGGGCGCCCTTCGATACGCCGCGGAAGTCGGTGAGGGCGAGGCTCCCTTGGCCAGCGTGGAGTGAAGTGAAGAGCTTCCCCCCTCTTTGGCAGTTTAGGGGTTTAGGGCCGTTTAGGGGTTTAGGGGTTTGGGGTTTAGTGGTTTAGGGTTTAGTGGTTTAGGGGTTTAGGGGTTTAGGGTCAAGAGGTTTAGGGTCAAGAGTTTCTCCCTCTTTGGCAGCTTCATTGCATCGGTGCGCCTTGGACTCTGGGACTCTGGAGGTATCCTGGCTGGGAGGGCGTCAACCGACACCTGCTTCCACGAGCCGGGCCCCCGAGGCCACGGGCTTGGCCAAAAAGGAAGCGCACTTCCCAGAACCCAAAATTTTGCCAAAAGACTTGAAATCCTCACCCCAGAAAAACCCTCAAACCTGAGCGATTGACTAAGTCTGTCCCTGGAGGCAGAAGCCAGAGCCTGAGGCAGAACAGACAGGACGCCTCGGCGTTTCGGCTTGAATTCTCCGGTCGTTCAGGGTTCGGTTCTGTCGAGCTTCGGACCGTTTGAGCCGGAAGTCGTCGGTGCCGTGATCATCATCGTCGATCTCGTTATACCTGATGGAGATCCTGAGCCCTTAAGCACAAAACCCCAAACATGTGAATGGGTTCCGACGCTGCCAAACCTCAAGCCTCAAAGACCCTGAACCCGAAGGATGGTAGCCGATTCCCAGGCATCACAATACAACTTTAAAGCAGTTTGATGAGAGATAATCAGTGGCATACCCGGTACCCCAAGGCTTGGCAGCAGCTAGCGGATGACAAACGGTATAAACCCTGGTTATGTCAGAGCATTTCAGGCTATGCAAAGAGATGATGGGGGTCAAGCCCGAAATCCGAACACTGACAACAACATGGTTATGGGCCACACAACAAGGAATGATGTGTGACAGATGAACAACCGGAAAAGATAGGATGGGTGACAAACCTTACTAAGGACTTCACATGAGGTCGTAAACCTGGAAAACAGGGATTATTCATAGACCCAGACAGACCCGGCTGCAAACCTAAATGCTCTGAAAGGGTGGCTTGGTCCCAGAAACCCAACAGTACAGTTTACTGCATGATTTCTCACCTACCAATTGCCGGAAGAGTTTGGATGTTTTGCAGAGGGGGCCGTCATCCAATGTAGGATTTTGGGATGTTCACGTAGTGATGGGTCCTTATCCCGAAACATCCTTCGAAATACATTAGAAAAACCTTGTCGCACTCGAAAAACACAGTCCTGTATTCCGACGCACTCTATCTGTGTATCTACATACCCAGCTGTCTGTCTGTCTTTCTGTCTGTTTATCTGTCTGTTTAATTCAGTATGTACTTATATATATATATAGACATACATACACACATCAGGGCAGATACATTTAAACACATATTTACTTGCACCCGACCCCGAAGCAGCCCCAATTTGCTTGCCGACACTTGGTTGTTTAGCAAAGACAGCTACTTGGTAGCCAGGAATCGTGGCAAGGTTTCCACTCCCTGTCCGACAGCGCTGGGGTATGCACAGTTCGTGGTCTGAGACGCGAGACAACGAGATATTCCTGAGACAGTACTATGAACTTATCTGCTGCATTTTTTTTGCAAGATGCGCTTCGCTGACCGAAAATCATCGCAGAACTAAACCCGGCTTGTCCATGTTTCCAGAGGGTGGCTGCGACCGCAGGAAAACAACGTCCTGCGTGGGTTGCACAGGATGTGTTTGGAGAAAACACGGGGAAACATGTGCTTGAGCGGACTGCCGTGCACTGTTCTCGCCCGTCGGTTTGCACGGCCTTGCTCCTCTTTGAAGAAGTAGTAGGTACAGGGACATGTCGGGATAGCCCTGCCCAGTACACGTACCTTGCCGTCTTCAAGTGTTCTGGCATGCAAGAACTGATGCTGATAACAAAAGCTATGCAAACCACTCCTGTTGCGGAGGACCGACACCAAATGGCGCAAAGACAGCAGGCGGAAGCCTGCCAACTCAAGACGCATGGATTCCTGTATTACTGACCGTGCTTTTGCCAAACTTTCTGATCAGTGACGATCCCGTAAAGAATACCCCTTTGTAGCTTACCTAGATGCACCATGATGCACCCATGTGCAGGTGACGATGTCGGCAAGAAAAAGCGTGAGACCCGCCCTCAGCAAATGTGGGATGCCATTTAGTCCAGATTCCGCCTTGCGAAGCAGATACCAACCGGACGTGCTCATTATATCTTCAGCAACAAGAAAGCCACTCAGATGCCAACCCTTTTCACAAGCTATTCAGGAGCACTGCGACCTCGTCCCGTGGCACAAGCGCCCGGCACCCAGTACTTGGACCAACAGGCCTGTTGTGATGTTCAGAGCGGGGTGGTGAGGTGTTGCCAACAGAGTCTAAAGCAGAATGCGTGGTGTCCGCATGGAGTTTCTGGTTGTTGGGAAGGATCTCGTTGTTTTTCTTGTCTTGTTTTGTCTTTTCTCTGCTGGATCTGACTTACTGTATTATGTACTGGACTTGCCCGACGCACGGCGGCCAACCGTGTTACACTAGCAATTAAAACATGGCTAAAAGATCAGCCTTGGTGGAAACCTTGCTGACTGTGGAGAGTCCGTTGCGTTTACACAGACATCAACTTGCTGTTGTTCTTGGATCGTCTATCTCGGAAGGCGTGATTTGTGTCTTCATAGCAATTTTTCCAACACCGGATTTACGTTCATCAGCACACAGGTAAGCTCTCACAGACCGCCACTTCGACCTTTTTCTGGCGATGCGCATGATGATGCTGACAGTGATGCTAATGATGGTGGTTGCTATGATATGTTGTGATGATGATGATGATTATGGTGCTGCTACGGTTGGTGATGATGATGATGATGATGGTGATGTCGATGGTGAAGGTGAGGATCATATGGGGGAGATATAGGTGCTGGGCCGGGAGCAACGAGCAATGAAAGCAATCAGGCCAACATCCCGACAGTTCGGCTCTCTGCACTCGACGAAACAGCCCAGACCCCTGGGTTTGTAGATTGGCACACAAGCTGATGAAGCCCAAGTTCAGCTGCATTTGGCTTCTCAATCAGCTGAGTCTTTGTACCCCTTGTGGCGTGGCGGAACCTCCAAACCTCAGCTCACAAAGCTGCAGCTGGAAACGTCCCAGGCGTCGAAGGCGAAAGAGAGGTCCGACGCAAAGGCCTGGCTGGATTGTCTTTGGGGTTGGGGGCTTCCGGTCTAGGGATTTGAAGGACGCTCCACCAGAGATTTCTCTGCCAATAGGTGTAGTATGACTCGTCTCGGCCCTCCGTGATGTGGCAGTTATGGCCCCAGCCTCCACTGCCATCCGTTCGAAACCGAACTCGTGCCATG
The DNA here is from genome assembly GCA_905231915.1 of Symbiodinium necroappetens. NCBI lineage: Eukaryota > Dinophyceae > Suessiales > Symbiodiniaceae > Symbiodinium > Symbiodinium necroappetens. The sequence continues at coordinate 3,014 of CAJNJA010014371.1, read as the reverse complement.
TTGGATCATGTTGGGCTGTGCCCCTGGGTGGTCGTGACATCTCACGGGCCTTGAGCTCTGCTTGGGGGCGGCCTGCGCGTACCCGGCCGGCCCAAGCCCCCTGGATCACAGGAGACCACGCCGAAGACGACTGACAAGCTGTCGAAGGCGTGTCGTTCGGGGCTTCGGACTTGCTTACACGAGGCTTGCCCGTCTGGGGCTACATGTAATCTTTCTCGCCTTTGAGGTGTAGCCTGCGAGGCTATAAGGCCCAACGCCCACCAGTGCCAGGTGAGTAGTGTTCCTTTTTGACGAACACATTAGGTTGGACTATTAAAAAAGCCTTGCTTTTGGAGGTCTGCCTGCTGCTCCTTGACTAGACGAGTCTCTATTGATGTAGCAAGACCGGTCCCTCACCCACTCTTGACCTCCCATTATTGCAACCACCCCAACCCAGTAGATCCTGTTTCGGACGCCGCTTGTGCCTTAGCCCAGCAGGGGCGCGGTGATGGGTAGGGAATGTGTTCATTCATCAAGACCCCACATTACAGACGTGAGCCACATCTTACCTACTCTGACAAAGCCGATTGAAGCAGTAACTAGGTAAAACCATACGGTGCCTGCGAGAGACCTGTGAGCAAATCTCGTGTGCTGTTCGACATCAGCTCGGGCAGGGCCAGCCGACGAGGAGAACGATCAGCCCACCTCGTGCAAGCGACGCCAGGTGCTATGCCAAGCTAAAGAGCATCAAAATAGAAATGTAAAGCAGCAGCAGACATCGCTGTCGTCGTAGTGTAGTCGTCGTCGTAGTTCGTATGATACTGTTTCCATATATACGTACACATCATACATACATGTCAATGTGATTCCTTGTGTGCATATACACTTACACACAATGCAGTATGCTTCACTGGGGTCCTTTCAAGCATCCCCAATTGTCAAAGTCAAAATTTTGCAGGCCGGAGCAGCCAAGGAGACGCAGGAGGTCTTTACCAGCAAACCTGCGGCTTGGCGGAGAGCGTGAGATGTAGGAACATCCCTGCTTTTGCCGCTTCTTCCTGCGATTATTCTTGCGAGGCTAGTCTCCATGACAAGGATCTCGCGCCCCATACACCCACACATTCAGTAGAGCCCTTAGGCGCTTAAGAATTATCAAACAGTACAAAGCCCACTAACGGAGGCAGAGACCTTCGTCGTCACCTTTGCCATCGAGGCACCGTCATTTACTCCCTGCATTTGCCTGCAGATCGAAGTAACGTGGCACAGCAACTTTCGCACCCTAAGCCCTTAACTTGTTTGGCTGTTGAGGTCGTCACTCCGTCCCTCTCGGACCAGCTCTTTGTTACCTTCAGGCGCCGGCGCGGTATTTCTGAGCTATGTACCGATCCAAAGGAAAGCTTCCGCCGTTCCGTCACCACTTCAGGCACTCGTAGATGAAGCGCACTGTGCCAAGTAATGGTCCCCGCAGCACGTAGACGCAGGGTGTTCAGGCCCGAACTTTTCACTGAAAGGGCATCCTGATTCAGAACCAACCCCCCCCCCCCCCCCCCAACCTGCAACGCCAACAGGCTATGGCACACCCTTGAAGCGGGTCTTGGAGGAGAGGGCTGTTGACGATGCGGCACCCTCAGAATCCAATTCACGTGCTTGAATAATTTGGAACAGTTTCTGTTTATATCTTGATGTCAGCGTAACGGGTAGGTATCCACGAAGTCCTTATTCGAATCATGAAGAAAGGCATACTAAACCCTATAATCCCTAAACCCTCTACGCCCTACACCCTGTAAACCTTAAAGCCTTTAAAACGGATCTTGCGAGCTTCGGAGCCCCAAGTGTCAGACCTACGAGCCCCCGAACCCAACCCGAAACAACGAAGCACCGCAGCCTAAGGGTCTACGGCCTTGGGTTTTGGATTTAGGTGTTTTTTTTTGGGGGGGCTTTTGGATGTATAGGGCTAGGGTGTAGGGAGTTTGGGGGCGTGAATAAGGGGCTCGAGCAAGTTGATAGTATTCATCCCTCATAGGCGGTTGGTTCTTACAGAATTCCTTTTCAGTCCCTACATAATTCTGTATTCCCTTACTGCTCCTTTATGCCTTTACGGCTATAACATGACATATTCTATCATACTCCCATACCCTCTTCCCCTTGTTCAGATTCTTACACAAAGATCTTGCAGACCCTTCGACTCCACCCGAAAGGGGCCCAAACCCGAACGCCCAAGAGCCGTAAACTCAAACCTGACTAAATCTGAGGCTGCGGAGCAGGAGGACCTACACTCGGAGGGGCCTTTTTTTTTTTTTT
>CAJNJA010014369.1:0-12234 GCA_905231915.1 Symbiodinium necroappetens | reverse complement strand
GCACATGCCCTGACACATGTATGTGCACTCACAGTCGTCGTCGTCGTCGTCGTCGTCGTCGTCGTCGTAGTAGTAGTAGTAGTAGTAGTAGTGGCAGTAGTAGCAGCAACCGCAGCAGCAGCAAAGGCAGCAGTAGTACAGTAGCCCTTCGGTTGCTCTGCATGCGCATGCGCACTGCCTGCTATTGAGCCTGGCGACTCCTCTGCCTCTGCTCGTCGCACAGAGCGGTTGCGGGCTTCGGCGGAGGCGTTGCGGACGCTCTCCTGGAGGGCCTCGACTCAAGAATGCAAGGCCAGACCCAGATCGGAACTTCGGCCTTGGCCCGGTTCCTGCCTGGATCCGTTTCTTTGCTTCCTCCACACGGCGCTCGGCCGCACTCCGTGCAGAACGCGATTTCTTGACGGCATCCTTCCGGCAGCTCGCTATACACACCCGTACAGACATCGAAGCCGCAAGAGTTGTGCCCATACGGCCCATACTGTAAGGTAGGGAACGCACCTTGGCCTCGACAATCCTGGGAGCATCGCCTTCTTTCTCCTGCATTCAGGCTCGCGAGCTCTCGTCCGGCATGTGCCGCGCACAGACTCAGATCGCTGTTGATCTTGATGTTGCGTCTTGCCGTTCAACCCTTGAGCAAGGACCTGCATCCTCCGCTCGGCTGCTACGCGACTCTTGGATGCCTTGCATTTCGGCTCTGGCATGTTCTCACACCTCTGGAAGCGGCTGGAGGCCTGTAGCGCAGCTGCCTCTTGCTCCGCTGCCTCCCTGCTAGAGACCTGCTGGCCAGTCTGGCCGCAACAAACCCCGAGTGCTCCAACATCACAACGATTTCGTGCATAGAGGTTAATAGGCTAACATACTCTGAAGATTGGCCGGATCGGCCTGTAACGTGAACAAACGCCACGTCAACGGTAGTAAGTTACTGACTCGCTACACTACGATCGCACACGCCTCGTAGCTCTGGTCCAGCTTTTCCAAGGTTTCAGTCGAGGTTCTCTTTTCCTCGGCTCTTAAGACTTGGAAGACAACATCGGGGGTAGAGGCTGCTGCTTTGATCGCTTTTACGTAGCGGCCTCGCTGCCCAGGATCAGTGGCGATTTTGGTGGCCTTCTTCTCGAGCCCACGAGCTCGCTGGAAGGAGGTCTTCTCGGCGGCATCCTGTGCTGAGCCGCTGAGCACTGAGGACTTTCTGTTGAGGAAGAAATGGCGGAAAGGTGTTGCGGATCTACTGATCTACCCCTTGTATGACAGTGCATATCCTTGAAGGAAGCTTTTCCCTCTGTTGATGTGCCCCACTCCGGTCTCGCAGTCCTTCAGCGTGGCCAGGATTTGCGCCGTCTCTTTCTCCTTGCGAATATCCTCCTCAGTCGCTCGCAAGGCTGACTATCCTGCGTAACTTCAAGCCCGCTCCCGCCACGTGCCAGATGCAGTCACAAGGCCAACCTTTGTTGAAGCGTTGCGATCTCAGCCTCGATTGCCTCAAGCCAATCGCGCGAAGAATCCGGAAAGCTTACGTACAGCGTGCAAGAGAACCTAGGAAGCTGTGTTGCCACCCAGAATTGTACAGGGCAGTGCCGGAAATACCCTGGTAGTGCCTTCTCCTCCGTAGTCTTTGCCTCCAGGGTCTGCCTTGGCGGGGCTCCGGGCACCAGCCTACCCAAACAACACCGCCTTTGTTTTGGCTTCACAGAGCCACTCCGTTCCGCCTGGAGCTCTAAGAGCAACTGCAGCCCAGTTTCTGTGCCTTTTCTCTCTCCTTACCATATTCCAATGCCTGCAGTGTGAAAACTGTCGCCTTCAAACTTCAGCATTCTGCGGCAGCATCCACACAGTCAGACTACTACAGATGAAGATGGCGGCAACCCACCCAGGAAACTTGGGTGCCTTGGCCATCTCCATGGCACATTCCTGCGGTGGACACTCAACTCTCTTACTACACCCGCTTGTTCATGCGAGGCGATCGTCGCATACTTGTAACCGGGCATAGTTACAAGTGGGACATGAGCGTGGCGTAGGAAGCCAATCTTCGGTCGATCTAGGGTTTCAGCTGGAAGTGTTTTTCCATCTCCATGTCGGGACATTCTGTGTCTCCAAACCCAGTATCAACTCTGGAGCGGAATCCTTGTATGCTGCGCTTTCTGCTTTCTCTTTCTCTTCGATCATCTTCCGCAATGCCTTCTGCATGCACACAATCCGCAGGTCAAACCCTTTCAGCCATCCAATCATTTGTGTAAGATGCGATGAAGGTGACTTGAAGTGTCTGCGAAATCCTACGTACAAGCAAGTCAGGATAAGTCTTTGTCTCGGACAGCCTAAGCTTGGAGGAGGCGCAATGATATCCTGAAAACAAGACCCGAACACTGAGACAAAAAGACAGCAAGAACTGAGCTGATCGCTTCAACTTCTTGCACTCTCGGCCTCTTGTTCCGTGGCATAGACTTCCAGCTTCTTCTTTGCTGATTTCGCCTCCCGTCGTATCTCAACCCCAGAACGCAGGGCGACTGTAATGACTCTGGGAGCCCCATAAAGTGAGAGGCTTTAGGCGCCGCCTTCTCGAGGGCCAACTTCTCCGCTCGGCTCATCGAGTCCACCGTCTTCTCAGCGGACTCCTCGGCTCTGGCAGCTGCAGTTAACACAAGCTCAGGCTCTCCCTCCCTTCACAAAACGCCCGGCCCGTGGCGTCGTCTTTTGCGTCCGGGAGGCTTTCTCACTCGTGAGGATTTCGGTGGCTTTTTCCTGGCAGTCACTCCGACGCATGCGCTGAGCGAACCGGCCCACATGTCGAACACACCAAAACTGACCCAGACCTCCACGGACAAGCGCTCGTTAGCGTCAAGCTCGGCGATGCGTGCGTCGGAAGCCTCCAGGGAAATTCACGGCCACTGACAAGCTCTCGCAATCCCCGCAAGTGTCGCGAGGCCTTCTTCTCCAAAGCCTCAAGCTGAGATTCCGCCTGCCCAGTCAGCTGTGTCTGGTCTGTCGAACGAACCTACCACAAAAGAGCATTGCAGCTATCGTCAGTCTTCCATGTGAGTGGCCTCGCTCATGTCTTTGCCCTCCTTCAGACTTTTGACTTTCTTCTTCGCAGAGTCCTCGTCTTCGCCCTCGGGGAGAGAACCGTTCAAAATGACAAGTTCAGGCTCTGTGGCTAAGTATCAGCTTGTTGTCTTGCCCCGCCTTCTCTGCCACGCTTCGCTCAGCAGCCCGAATTTCGAAGTCGATCCTGAGGGTCCCAAAAGGAGCAAGGGCGCTGAGAGGAGCCCTCATGGTCACGTAAAGTCTCATAGGCTATGGCTTGTTCTTGTCTCCAATGAACTTTGGGCCATGACGTGTCTCCGGAATTCAGTAGCCTGGCCCGAAATATCCCAAAGACAAGACCACGAGAGGTTTCGCGGCTTCACATCCGAGGCTCTTCTCCAGGGATGCCCGCGCTTTCTCAAACTTCAAGTGCCTCGGAGACCAGAGACCAACTGGACTTGCTGCCTGGATCCCGTTCACGTCGGGAACGTTAGGTCCGTTAGGTTAGGAATGGTTATGGCAGAAGGAACTCAGAGATGGCTCAGCGGTCAGATTGGACTGAAGGCCAACTGTGTGACTGCCGGCAAACTGGCCGAGTCGACACACCAGTTTGTTACAAGCACTGACAAGATGAATCAAAGAAACCAAGCTGCACTCCCCGCCATGCGGCAGCCTGACAGAAGACTGCACTTGCTGGCACTGTTGCAATCCAGGCCCTGTTTGCAACCAGCCGTCTGAACAACTCCTACCTACCACCCGGGTGGTGCACAACTTGCAGACGCCCCGAGGTGACATGCAAACCGCATGTGCCTTAGGCCCTTCCTACCAAATCATCTGCCACGCCTTGTGCGTGGCGAACTTTTCTGCGGCCGACTTCTCTTCCCTGCGCTTCGCCTTCTCTGCCTTTTCCCGAGCCTCCTGCGTCTTGAACTTTGCTTGGATGCGTGTGAGATGGAAATCGTGCTTCCCACACCGAACCATGAGACTCTGGCAGAACAAGAACCCGACAACTGAGGGCCTGCGCATGGATGAGCATTACAAGCCCGCCCTCGCGGCCCCCATCGTGTCTCATGCAGATCTGCTGGCACAAGCCACTTCAGGATGGAAAAATGCTCCAGGTCCTTCTCTTCGTCCGTCCTCGCTTTGTCTTTCTCCAGGGGTTCCGACGAAGCTCCTGCAACTGCGTCTGACTCCTGACATAAAACCCCTGAGACAGGTGCGCTACCGTCCTTCTTCTGGCTGGACTGAACTCCTTACGTCAAGACTTGTTCCAGCAACGTCTCCACATGGCCACCCAAGCAACCAGAGGCACTTACAAGGACAGCCCTTGCTCCAATCCAACGACTCCAAGGCACTGGGTGCTTTGCCTGGCCTCTCAGCGCTTGCATACAGGTGAATGGAAACTGGCCGCTGTGATCAGACTCTGGTTCTCGGTTCTCAATGCTCACTGCATCTCACTGCCGTTGACACTCCAAGCTGGGCACAATCCACAGAGTTTACGCAAAAGAGTCGGGGGTTTCTGTTTCGACGGCGGCCCTCACGGGCGCACAACGCGCACAACCGGAGGCATTCTGCCGACGGAAACAGAGACGAAAACAGTCCGGGATGCGGCCGAGGTTGCTTCTGGCTCTCGGTGATCAGAAGGCCCGGCAGACTAGAGAACGAAGAATGATTCTCATTAAAAATCCAGCGCCAGGACGGCACTCAACAAAGTTCCTCAAGAGCTCCAGGGAGGGCTGGAGCATCTGGTGCCGGCGATGTCGGGGGCGTTTCAGGCTGTCTTGCGGCGACCATCTGACGGCGACGCGGTTCTGAAAGGTGTATGCTCGGCTTCGGCTGTAAGCGACGCCTTTGGGCCTCTCTTAGAATACCTCGGTACACGGCGATGCGGACACAGTACCGCCGAACCATTCTTTTAAGTTGAGGGCAAGAAAACCTCTTCCTTTCTATAACACTCATGAAGTCCTCTCTGTTCAGCGAGAGCGTCTCGAGGTATGTTACGGCATAGCCTGCCACCGGTAGAATCAGTGAGGTGTCCTCGAGGACAAAATCCTCACCCCAAACCTCACCTTCAGATCGAAGCTTGCTGTTCAAGACCACGAGTCCCTTAGACAGGATATAGAGAACTTGCACATTGTCGAATGTTTCCTGCTGTGCAAAAGCGCCCAGCCTTAAGCACTTTGCAATCTCTGCCATGCATGCCTCATAAGGAGCTACGTACGAGCCGATCTGCACTTGCTCTCTGATGTAGAACATGAACTTGCGCAGGAATGTCACCTTCTGCAGCCACCGATGGTTCACTGCAATGCAAAAGGTAGACTGGAGCTGCGGGCTCATCCTCGACATCAGGGACTGCCGTTCGAGCGTAAGCGCCTGATGTCTGTTCTGGAGAAAGTATCGGCGTAGGCGACACTGAAGGTCAAAGCCGAGCCCTTGTCTTTTCATCATTGAGTTCAAGTGGTGCATCGTTCTCCGGAAGTCCTGCCCCTCCGAGGTCATGTCAGCTACAATGGCACCCACTTCTCCAATGATATATGCCCAAGCCAGGCCAGAAAACAGAACGATAGCAGTGCAGATCATGCGCTCCAGATTGTTTTGAGGACTAATGTCGCCGTAGCCAACTGAAGTGATTGTATAGCTGCCTCACATGATTCAACATCGAAGCCCAAGCTTTTGGGATTCTCACATTCTGAAGCTACGCAGACAAGCCAGGAGGCATACACCCCGCTAGAAGTCGTTTCGGATCCGAGCTGCAGAAGTAGAAAGCTGCTACGTAAATCTGGAAAGGCGAAGCTTCAGCGGAACCTGCTGGGCCTGTCTGCACCAAGTCAATCCAGCGAGGTGAACTGGAATTCTCCAACGTCAAGGCCATGGCCCACAAACCTCAGTGGCAGTTTGCAAAACAGCTTGCAGCAAGCCTCGCGCCTCAGGGCCTAGCGTGCCTAGCACGTGGCAAGAGAGCAGGCGGCAAAAGATGCCAGATGCCGCCTTGTGACATGCCAGGCCGTGGCAAGTGAGTGAAGCCGAGAATCAAAACGAAGCGGATCAAGGCAAACTGCTGGTAGGGGATTGAGAGGGGCACCTCCATCGCCTGGAGGGCCCTGGATGTCTTCATAAGCCGCAGGAGCCTAGGTCTTAAATCGTTCCCAAGACACATGAGGTTTTAGGTAAGCCGGTAAGCCAGCAGCAGCCGACTGAAAAACAGGACGGAACACCCCACACCCACCCCAACTCCAACCCCACCCGGGAAAGACTAATTCCTCTCGGCTGGCGCTGGCGCTGGGCCAGGGAGGAGGGGAGACTTGGCCAAAATTCGCGATTTGGGCTGGCGGGTGCTGGCGCGCTGGCGGTGGCGTGGCGCTGGTGCTGGGGAAGCTTAGGCTTGAATGCTGGGACAGGGGTAGCGCTGGTGCTGGCACTGGTGCCGGCGCTAGCGCTATAGCGCCGGCTGTGGCGCTGGCGAAGGCTATATCATAGAGCCCCATCCCCCTCCCCCATGCTACCCCACGTAATGACATAACAACGCAATTCCTCTGCTTATACTTCCCACACCCACATCCGTAACATGTACTGAAGGCAGGCGGCTTCATCAGGCGTAGGGCACGAATTACTTTCAAGGCCTGCAACTCTCGGAGTTCGTTTGCCTCCAGGGCCAGCGTCAAAACATCGAAGGGCAGGATGCTCAAAATGTCCAGGCCAAACCAAGACTTCAGGTAGCGGCTCCGAATTTTTGATGCTTGAATCTCCCAGGTGATTCCTTGTGGTGTGGTTACTGGGTATGCCGTGATGAATTGTAAGAAGAGGTCTACTGCGAAAACGGCGTCCACGAAGATGCCCACAAGAAAGATCCAGTCAAACTCTGGCTCTAGAAGGGCGACTTGAACCGGAGTCACCAGAGCAACAAAGAGCAGACAACAGGCCACAAGAGCCTGCCACCTGCCTGCAAACTTACTCTGATCCGGGTTAATTACGTACCATGGCTTCTTCTGCAGACGGCAGCTCTTGGTGGCCCGAACAACCCTGAAGTGGGTCCGTTCTGACCGTCCTCTTTGTGCCGAAGCTGCGGAGCCCATCGACGACTGTGTCACGAAAGACTTGATCGAACGTGTTACGTCATCGACCGCATCGCTGTTCAGGTCTTCTTCGTCCGCCGCCACGGACGGCAGTGATGGGAGTGCTTTCGCAAGAACCCACGAGCTTTCCAGATGAGAGACCTGCTCCTCTGAACGAGTGTATGGAGAGCATGGAAGTGATGTCGGCTTTGGTGGGACTGTCGCAGCCCTTCCAAAGGCCGCGTCTGCTGAATCGGCTCCGAGGCCCTCTGCGAGCCGTTCCAGTTTCTGCAACTTGGCGAATTCTGTTTCGAGCACATCGGCTAACTCTTGTAAGAGACTTCGCCAAGGCTCCATGTGGCATTCACAACTATCTACTCTAAAAGACTATACATGCAAAACTGCAGCGCCTGTCCGCCTCCAGCTGCACAGGCTCACAAGCATTGGGCCAGGCAAAAGGCAGCAGCCGGCACGAAAGCTAGTCGAAGGTACGTATGCCGAAGGCCAAAGGTACTAACCGCAACAAAAGTTAATCTTGGGATGCAGAATTTACCGCAGAGCACAGTACCTTGTCCTGACTTCCGGTCGCGCCACTGTCTGCTGCATCCTGGCGATTCGAGCGCATTCTGCCGAGGACCATGGCACTGCATGTTGCCCACGGTACTAGTAGAAGACAGTTGATGACGCTGACGGCACAGCTGCAGGCAGCCTCTGTCTTGCATGCAAGCGATGTAGATTCCGCGGTCTTCGCCTGCACAGGGAACCGGCTCGCCGTCTCTCGCCTTTTGCCTGCCGCACCTTCTTTAAGGATGGCTCCTTGCAAGCAGCCTCCTCGGCCTGTCGGAGTAAGCACGGAATAGTGCAAGAAGGAGATCTTCAGGCTTACAATCTGCATTGAACAAGCAAATGTGCACATTGCCGCACGTTTACTGAGAGGCTCCTGCGACGACGTCGACTTCTCCACTGGCTGCGCGGCCTGGGTACAAATCGGGCGGAGGACCTGGCACCTTTACATCCACATGCATGGCACTCACTTCTGCTTCGCCTTCTCGCCATCTGATGGTTTGGCCTAGTCCAGCAAGCAAGGCTTTTCAAATTGGCAGTTGGCTCGGAGAGTGCACAGCGACTCCGCCTTCGACTCCTCCACTGCTTTGGGTGGCTGAGCCTGCGAAAGGTTCGTGTTGACTAATCCACTAAGCTTCCTTGGCCAGCTTCCTTGGCTTTCGTCCGCAGCGCAGGGGAAGGCTCCGTCCTGCACAGCACAAGCCGTGAGCACCGTGAGGCCCTTTTCCTCCCGTCGGCCATGGCCCGGGCCTTGTTCCAGAAGTGGAAGTGCCAGGATCACTAAGCGAAGCCTGCCCGGCAGCGCTTCAACTGGTTTCAGATGGCTTCGAGGTATCCCTGACCTGAAGTACGAGGTGGAATGCAGATTCACCTATCAATTGTGGGTGAGCCTTACCTGCCATCATGGCGGTTCGAGTCGGCTAGTAATTAACTTGTTTGTTCAGGAAGCGGGCGCGGAACACACGGAATTTCCACTGCCAAGCCAGGATCAACAACTTAGCATCTGATTCTGAAACTAAAAGAATCCAACCGCCACCAATTTGATCAAATTGATCCATGTCTACCCCTCTCTGCCTTTGGGGTGAGACGCACTGTTGTTCGATACGGTGAGATCCTGGCCCAGGAAAAGGACCGCTTCCGGCCATCCTGCAAGGGAACAAGGGCCAAAGTCGCAGCTCCAATCGTTGAGAGTGCCAAGGGACAGTGAGAGCGGGGAGGGGTGGTGCAGCAACCCTCCTCCTCCTCCTCCTTTGAGCATTCAGGCTGAGGCTCTGAGATGCGCATTGAGGCATTGAAACATGCGACTTACAGAAGTTTATCTATACACCCACATGCACACCGATCGCTCCTTTGCCACCCAGAGAACCGAGTCAGGTGCCGACTCTTGGCTGCCAGATCCCAGCTGCAGCTTGAAGCCTTGGATTTGGGTGTCTCGGCTCTGCCTCCTGGTGACTTATGTAGACCGATGGCAAAGCTGCTTGCCCAAGCTGCCTTTCCCCCAGACCACACTCTCGGAATTGTCACGTCCAACTTCCAAACCTCGGGCTGTTTTCGGAATGACAGCGCAAGCTTTTCGGGTTGGCCAACTTCTGCTCACACGCCCAGCCGGTTCACAAGAGAGACGCAACGTCTAGCCCTTTTCGGAAATGTGAGTCTGCCCACTGCCCAGGTGCGGATGAGGCCAGGCGTGCTTCTGACAACACCATCAGGCCTCCAGGTGAAGCTGTGATTCCCGTCCCTTTCGCTTTGCTTCTGACCCCATCATCCCAACCAAAGCCCCACATCCCTGCCTAGCTTTAACAGGCATACGACATACGGGACCTTTCAGAACAGCAACATCTCGAAGCACAGTCCAGCTTCGATCTCGGAGGCATGCAGAACTGCAGCAACAAACATCTTGCGTGCCCAACATCAATTTGCGCGTTTGAGCTTGGTGCAACCTGCAAGGCACCACCCGAAGGCATTGTCAAGATGTAATCGGACTTGATGCGCCGTCCCGGGCTTTTCAGTCGGGGGAAGCTGGCTCTTTTCGCTGCCAGCAGGGTGTAGTATGACGAGTGTGCCTACCAGCCTACCATATACCGGTACCATTTCCCCACACGTGTCGTTGCATTAAGTCACTATGTTGCTAAGACTTGCTCACACCCCACGCGAACCGTCGGAAGCGCCTGAATGTCGTGACGTTCAAACTTCGGCCTCGGCAGCCGTGCTGGTCTCGGGGAAGGAGTCACCGCATACTTGGATCTTGACTGATTGCACGCTGACAATTGCAGCTAGAAGCCTTGTGACCTGGGACACCAACCGAAATCCTCATGCTCGGGTGTAATCGCACTCAGTTGGCAAATGTCAGAGTCCAGGGCCTGGCGCTTGCAACTCAAGCTCGTAGCGCGAGCCCTGGTCATCCCTCCACACACCTTGAGCAGGCGAAACTGCAAATTGAGTTACTGTGTCTGGAACGAAATACAAATCGGGTAACGAGCAGCGCACCCTATCATTTATCAGGAAGCTTCACCAAGCTAGGCTTTACCTGTGTCTATGTGGCGACATGCCAAGCCGGGATGTACCTGCCTTGAGTCAATGCAAATTGGCCACTGGTTCTTTTAGTTTGCGGAAGTCGGAGTGGCAAAGCCATGCGGGACGGGGCAGAGTCACTAAACACAGCAAAGATCCGGGAAGAATTACGGATTGGCACTGCGTGAACTAGGGGCTTGGCTGGTCCCCGGTTTACCGAGGTTGAGGACCACATTATGGCACGGACCTGTGGGTGATAGGGAACCATTGAGGCCTGGGCAAGGCCATTCGTCTGTCTATGCCTCTTACTTCTGGCGAGGGGTGCGGCGGGGGCCCCTGGACGTGTTGGGGCAGCCCTTGGCCAAACCTTCAACATCCTAGCTGAAGTTCGCCCGAAAGCAACCGAAAGAGGTGATATCTAAAATCTAGCTGAGTCTAACTCTGTCGCTCTCGCCCTCTCTTGTCTCTTGCCGGTCAGAGACCGGACGCAACCACACCGCTGATCTCTACCTCGGTGCCTCTGTGCCTGGAAACCAACAGGTTGACTCTGTCCGGCACGGCACCGACCAATGCGTTGAGCGCATTGCTGCCCAATGAAGCATCACCTGAGTCTCTGCCACGGCTCTTGAAGTTTGCCTCTGACGATTGAGGCTATTTCTGTTTAGATCAATCAGCATCGGTCTCGGTACATACCTGGCGGACCACCGACATGAAAGACCTGCAGGGCCATGGCTTACACAAAGCCTGCCAAAGCCCTGTCAAAGTCCTTCCGTCGGACGGTTCTTGCACAGGTAGACAAGTCTGAATCAAGCAAGCAGTAGCAGGGCTGATTATTCGCATCTCGCAGCCCGAGCAATGCAAGACTGTGCTTGGAGCAAAGAAGAGGATGTCGGACAGGAACGCTTGCTATCACGAATATGGAGAGTAGTTGGACGAACGTCATCCCTCGGCCCGAAGAGACCGAAGGGGGATCTCCGCAAATCTGATGGCTTTGGACATGTTTTGGAAGAACGATGCCTACCAGGTGCTACGCTGAAAACAGAGAGGAGGTGTGTGACTACTCGTTTGGGGAGGTGTGCGGAGACTGGGCAGCAAACAATAATTACAGGGCTTCAGGGACACGCCAGCCACCCTGTTAGCTCTGCGGCACATCAAACCCTCTCCATAGCTCTCCTAATCCCCGCTGTGCTGATCGTGACAACCCTCCCTCACACCACAACAGAGAGCACTGGGATTTGCCGGATTTAAGAACGAAAAACACACACGGACACAGAGAGAGAGAGAGAGTTGGGCCACTGAATGTCACAGCTGAGCTCCCGAGCCCATGGAGCCAGCCGCTGAGTTTCCCATGCGAGCATTGGGCCAGCCGCCAACATGGCTGCATACCGTCACATGCCCCGGTGACGGATAGTCTGCTTTGCGGTGTCCATGTTGTGCTGTGGTCTCCACACCGACAAGGCTTGCCGGAATACTCAGTGACTGAGTCACAGTGTGATGTGCTGAGGCTTGTGCATGTATAATTAAGTTACGTAGTCATGCGCGCAAAAGCTCAGTTGGACGGCTTACAGCGACTGTCAGCTTGTTTCGTGCCGGAAATTTGGAGGTGCCAGTTGTAACTGTGGCAGCACCCCGAACCACACCTAGACATGTACGAGCAATCATGAGACGGCTGCAGCCTACGAGTTTACTGAGGCATGCATGTAGAAGCGCGTCCTGCCGATTCTGCCAATTTCGCTCTCGACGAAGACAATCTCTAAAATTACATGCCATCACGGCCAGTACGCCTGGATGATTTTGCCAGGCTGCTTAGTTGGACAAGACAAGGAAGCACCACAAAGCCCTGTAACCCCACCTTGACTATACATGTGCAAAGAGACCCACAAAGCTACGAACACACACACACACAGAGTCACACACACACACACGCACACACACACACACACACATACATACATATGCGCGCGCGCACGCAAGCACGCAGATTACAACGTGAATGACAGAACAAGGCCTGCCGGGTGCTGTGATCAGTGGGAGGTACCCTGCCGGGCCTCCGCTTCGCCGTTCTGGGCTTGCTCCTCCCGGCGCTGGC
>CAJNJA010014368.1:0-11592 GCA_905231915.1 Symbiodinium necroappetens | reverse complement strand
TACATACATACATACATACGTATACGGAGGCACGTACAGATATGTTCACACATGTACCTATGTGTGTATGTACATATGTATGCATGCATGTATGTGTTTGTGTAGATACATCCGTACACATGTATATACTTATATATGTATGTACGTGTATATGTATGCATGTATGCTTGTATGCATGTACGTATGTACACATGGTAAGTATGTACGTATGCAGGCATGTGTGCATGTATGTATGCATGTGCACATGTATGTATGTAGGTAGGTAGGTGGGCAGGTAGGTAGGTAGGTAGGTATGTATATGATGTGATGTATATATGAGTATATGCGTATATGTATATGTGTGTATGTGTGTGTCTATGTATATATGTATATATGTATGTATGTATGTATGCATATATATATATATATATATATCTGTATTACACATATCGTGTGGGTGGGTGTGTGTGTGTGTGCTTGCGCGGACAGAGAAACATATGATGTAGACATATGCACACATGCCCTTTCAGTAGCGGCAACATACCTTGAAAGGTGAAGTCCGAAACTGTACTCACCGTCCCAAACCAACAAAAACAGATCCCAAAACCTGAACCCGCACAGTCTATATCAGAGGGAAGCCCACGCCCCCCAAACCCGAAGCCGCAGATGCTTTAGCTTTCTTGTATTCTTGAACCGAGTTCTACGGTCAAGACCCGAAGCTGTCTGCGGGGTCCTGGTAGCTTACTGGGATCCGTATAGAGTTTATACGGGTTGTTTACGGAAAACTAAACCTCAGACCCTACTCTCAGTGACTGAGTGGCCGCCCTGATCATCAGCAGTCGGGGAGTTCAGAAAAAGTAAAAGACCCGAATAGAAGGGTGCTCATAGTACGGCTCCTGCTACTCGGGATCGAATACTCGAGGCCCTTATAGTCAGGATCCTACTACTTAGAATCTAAGTTAGCTTCTGCTAGACATGGATCCGATAATCCTGCTGCTTGGGATTGGTTGGAACCACTAGTAGTAATTTCGCAGTTATTATAGTAGTCCCCACCATAATTGTAGTATACTTTAGTATAACTAACATCATAATAATCCCGCAACTCTTCCAATTGCTTGAGACCCCTGTGTTGAGTTAGGGTCCTCCATTTTCCGAAACCCCTTTCTCTGTTCCATTTCTACCTACAGTACTGTAGGGGCCTTAATAATTAGAATGTTTTTTCTTGTGTGCGGGGTTCCTTATTATATTCAAGTATAATATACGCCAAAACCCTATTCCAATTGTTAAAGCCCTAAACCCAAAACCCCAAAACCCTATTCTATTTCTTAAGGCCCCTATACTAAGCCCTTCGAATCCCTTATCGTAACCCTTAAAGGAACCCCTTTTAAGCGAAACCCTATTCGAATTCTTATAAGGGCCCCTCTATTTTTTCACCGGGCGGCGGCCGAACCCTTGGCCTCCTCCTCGGCGTTCGCCGGCACGCTGGCGGAAGGAGGCGGACAATTCGGGGCAGCGCCAGGCACTGAGACTTCTGCCCCTCTTTCAGGAGAGTGCTGGTCCTGAGTTCTGGCTTAGGGCTTAGGGTTTAGGGGGTTTAGGGTTGAGGGGGTCTTCGGGTTTGGGGTTCTAAGTAGGGTTCTCTTGCCTGGTTCTCTGTTGGGGCCATGTTAAACATGATCATTTTTAATCCTTATTGGGGTTTTGTTATACCAAAAATGTAAAATTGTATCCAACAACGACCCAGAGTTCTAAAGGAGGGCTCCTTGTACGGATCCTAGCATTTTGGGGCGATAGTGCCGGAGTTTCTTAGTCAGGTTCCTAGATTAGGGGGCTGCGGCGTAGAGGGAGGCGCAGGCGACATAAGTCTAAGATGGTACCTGGTAGGGGTTATAATGGAGCTACAAGGGATCTATGGAACGGGGTTCTGTGGGGGTTTCGAGGGGCTCCTAGCAGGAAGCAAAATCCAAAACGTAGCAAGACATGCAGTACTGAACCCTATAAATTCCCGTAAAGCCCCATGTTGCAGTGTAAGTCCCCGAATGCTTTCATCACGTCATCCTTATGCACCCGAAACATGTGGGTAGTTCTCTGAATCATCGTCCCTGTTTGGGGTCCCAAATATAGTACGGCAGCCTTATCAAAAGGACCACCAAAAGGAACCCTAATTTAGAAAACTACCCATGTTGCGTCCACCGCCGTAAACCCTACTCAAAAACTCAAAAACTCTAAACCCTAAACCACACACTAAAAACTCTGAACTGGGGTTCCTCGTAAAAGGAAAATGCGAAGGACCTGTCTGTGGATTTGTCCTTTGAAGATCAGGAAGCCCAAGCTCTACGGTTGATGATATAAGTTTAGAGTTGAGGGTTTAGGGCTTTGGGTTTAGGATTTAGAGTTTAAGGGTTTAGAGTTTAGGGCCCTGGGTTTACAGAGTTTAGGGTTTAGGGTTTGGAGTTTAGGGTTTGGGCTTTAGGGTTTGGGGAAATAAATCCTGCATTACCTTGAGGACCCTAAACTGTGGGAAGTATGGTGTATTCCCTCTCATGGGTAGCGCAGGTTTTATATCATCAACCGTGACATTGACCTTTTTGTCGGGTCGGGGGACTTAGGCAGCAGCTCTACAGCAAAACGTAGGGCTGCGATTATTATAGCCCTTAAAGGTCCACTTCCAGGGGCATGTGCCACTTCACCGAATACCTACTTCCCAAGTCCCCCGACCCTCCCTAAATACTACAAACCCTAAAACCCTAAAGCCTAAAACCCTAAAACCCTAAAGACTACAAAACCTAAAGCCTAAAACCCTCAAACCCTAGACACTACAAAATCCAAAAGCAAGAACCAAGCTTCGATGGAGTCATCTCGAGTGCCCGCATCGTCTCGAGCGTCTGCCTGGCCCTCCGGAGCTTCTCCTGCTTTAGGGCTTAGGCAGACGTAGGATTTAAGGATAAAAGGCCTAGGGTTTAGGGTTAAGGCCTTAGGGTTTAGGAAGACTTTGGGTTTAAGGATAAAGGCTTTAGGGCTTTAGGGTTTGGGAAGACGTAGGGTTTAAGCTTTAGGGTTTAGGAAGACCTAGGGTTTAAGCTTTCGGGTTTAGGAAGACTTAGGGTGTAAGCTTTAGGGCTTATTAAGACTTAGGGTTTAAGCTCTAGGGTTTAGGAAGACGTAGGGTTTAAGGTTTAGGGTTTAGGAAGATGTAGGGTTTAAGCTTTAGGGTTTAGGAAGACTTGGGGTTTAAGCTTTAGGGCTTAGGAAGACTTAGGGTTTAAGGCTTAAAAAGGTAGATTTAGGGCTTAAGAAGACTTAAGGTCTAAGGATAAAGGGCTTAGGGCTTTAGGGTTTAGGAAGACTTAGGATTTAAGGCTCAAAAAATGCTTAAGATTTAGGGCCCAGGAAGACTTAGGGTTTAAGGCTTACGATGTTTAAGGTCTAGGGCTTGAGAAGACTTACGGTTTGAGGCTTAGGGGCTTAAGGTTTAGGGTTTAAGAAGGTTTAGGGTTTAGGGTTTGAAGAAGGTTTCGGGCTTCAGGTTTAACGTTTTCGAGTTAGGGCTTAGGCTTTCGGCTGGCTTTTCTTTAGGAATCAAGTTTCAGGGCAGGGTGCCAGCTGTAGGAATATTAAGAATAATGGCAAAAGTCCAAACTCTAAACCCTAAACACTAGCAATATCGGTAGTAACAATACCAACAGTCATGCCAAGATTTAGCAGAGATACAAACCCTAAACCCCTAAACCCTTATAGAACCCTTATAGAGCCCTTTAAAGGAACCCTTATAACCTCTTTAAGCAGAGATACTTGAGCCTGGATTGAGCCTGTCGAGGCTACGCAAAAAAGCTCTGAAGGCACCCGAGCATCCCTTATAGCCCTGCGCAAAGCAGATCCAACTGCTCCCACAGACAAGCCCTAAACCCTAAACACCTAAACCGTAAACCCCAAACCCCCAAAACCCCCTAACCCCTAAACCCCTAAACCCCAAAACCCCAAACCCCAAACTGCAAAACCCCAAAACCCCTAAACCCCAAAACCCCTAAACCCCAAAACCCCCTAAACCCCCTAAACCCCAAAACCCTATAGATCCTATAGATCCCTTTAAGGAACCCTTTAAGGAACCCTACCCCCTAAAACGCTGCCCTTTGCTTTCCTAAACCCGAAACCCTAAAAACCCGAACCCTAAACCCTTATAGAGCCCCTGAAAGGAACCCTTATAACCTCTTTAGGGGACCCCTAAACCCCCTAAACCCGAAACCCAAAGCCAAAGACCCAAAACTCCCTAAACCCTAAAGAGCCCTTCAAAGGAACCCTTATAACCCCTTTAGGGGGACCAAAGCAAAGACGTTGCCACCTTCGAGATCTTCGTCAGGCTGGGCCCCAGCGAGCGCCGGGCCATCCTTTCAGGGTTTAAGGTTTTCTTTTTGAGCACCTTTTTCAGGATTTAAGGTTCAGGGTTTGAGGGTTTAGGGTTTAAGGGTTTATTTCTTTTAAAGGGCCTTTTGGGGACTGCACGTTAAGGGTTTAAGGGGTTTTAGGGTTCAGGGCTTAAGGGTTTAGGGTTTTAGGGCTTTAGGGGTTTAGGGTTTTAGGGTTTTAGGGCTTAGGGTTTAAGGGTTTAGGGTTTAGGGTTTAGGGTTTCCTAAAACTAGTTTATGCTGGGCACAGGCGGGGGTTTCCCCCCATTGCGAGAGTGCTGAAGCGGTTTCTGCGATGGTGAAGTTATGTGAAACATGTCCAAATATGAGTCCTAAGGTCTTTTCACTGGCAAGGCGCAAACAGGTCGCGCAAGCAGCTGTCTTAAGGGTGGTGCGGTTGTGGGAGCCAAGGGTCTTACGGAAAGCAATGCCGCAGCCATGCCACTCATGCTACAATTTTCCATGGATGAGCATCCAAGTGTCATTGTTGTCAAAGTGCGGGCCTCCCTGCGTCGAAATCTCTTGAAGAAGAACGATCTGGAGGCTTGACAAGGGCTTCTCATCCCGAAAGTTGGCAAGGAAATCCTGGACTAAGTCCGGGTTCATGCCGCCAAGATTCCAGGTGGCAACATGCAAAAATTCCGAGCTCGTTGACATAGGCGACCCATGTTGAGGCACCTCTGCCTGTAGAGGTCGGGCGGCGAGGTTGTGAAACATCGTGGGCTCCATCCCCAGCTCATAGTCCAAGTCTGCTCAGCGAAGCACCGCAAGGAGCGACTCCCAAGTCTTCTGTAGGTTCTGCTGGCTCCCAGCAAGTTGGTGATGAGCGGAAGGTCGACCCATCCGCAGCCAGCTGGTGAGGCTCGTCCTGGAGGCCTGCATCCGTAGAGTCCAGGAGCCCCGGCGGCACAGAATCCCAGGCATCATACGAGAGGCAACGGGCCGCCGCCGACAGGACCAGGTGTTTCGTCCGGACGCTAAGGGCGCAGCACTATAGTGCAAAGGCAGAGCGGCACCAGACGCTTTGATCTTGCCTTTGTCCGTCCAATCTCCAACCGCTAGGAGCGAAACCTCATCTAGCTGAAGGAGGGTGGCCACAGATGTTTAGGGTTTAGGGTTTAGGGGAACTTTTTTTTTAAAGAAGCTTCTTACACGAATAGGGCTTTGAAAAGTCACCCGAAATGCTTCGGAACAGTCACTACCTGCAGCCCCGGTTCTATACACCGTCGTGGAACCTGAAATGTCCTGGTATTTGATAGTTTAAGCCATAGTAGGAACCCTAAGAAATGGTAGGTATTGGAATTTTTCAAGCTTCTACAATATCAACAGTTGTTAAAATCTAAAGACCATTTCCAGCAACCTAAACCCCTAAACCCTTAAACCCCTAAACCCTAAAGCGGCGCCCTCCACCCCACATCCTTTAACAGCAACCCTGGAGCCGGAGGGCATCACACGAGCAACGTTGCTTGGCTTCGAACGTCCTACACTCGAAACCCCCAAGCCCCTCTAGGGCTGGTTGGTTTCGAAAGCCCTAAAACCCTAAACCCCAAAAAACCCTAAGCCCTGAAAGTTGGAACACCGTTCTCCTGGCACCCTGAAGGTAAACTAGAAGCGATCCCTAACACTAAGCATCCCAAATCCATGTTCCAACTTTCTGGGAACCACTGCGAAAAATCCAAGCCCTAATGTGGGGGCCTTCGTAGTTGGAATAGGGTTTTGGGACCCCTTTATGCTGTAATTATGATCAGGAACCACCACCCCCAAAAAACAAAATAAAAGAATGTAGGTAAGTATTTGGGCTCCTATATTTATGTGCCGCACACAAGATTTCATGGGATGGTCCAACTGAGATGTGATTGACTTCTCTTCGGGCTGAGGATCGGGGTTCAAGGTTTACACGTTTTTACGCTTGATGATATATGGGTAGTTTTCTAAATCAGGGTCCCCTTTGGGATCCCTTCTATAAGGGTGCCGTACTATTTTGGGGACCTAGAAAGGGACCCTAATTTAGAGAACTTCCCATATAGTTCTACTATAAAGGACCCCCCCAACTCTGTTCTGATAAAAAAGGGCCCCTACTTTCCCGAAGGGTCCTAGGTACTGTTATGGGGGCATACTTACCCGAATCATAATAGTCATTCCTAGTATAGAAACCCTACATTCTACTAGAAAATAGGTACTTGGGACCCTTTGGGATTATAGATGACCATACGGTTGATGATGTACACCCTACCCATAAGAAGGCATAGACCATAATTCCCATAGTTCAGGGACCTTAAGGTAACACAGGATTTATATCATCAACCGTACCTCTTTATAAAGGACTACGATGAGTTCTCTAAGTTAGGGTCCCTCTTTAGGTGCCGAAAGGGTGCTTACTTCAAGGTAATGCGGGATTCATATCGCCAAGAGCATCGGGTTTAGGGTTTCGGCTCGAGAGCCCTTAAACGGTAGCTTCAATCGAGTTCGATTTCAGGGTTCCTGTGCAGAGCCACTACTTAGGGGCCGAGTACCTTAGCCCAAAAAAGGTTAACCTGTTGAGTTATAATGGGTTTATATAAGCCCCAAAAGGTTAAAGGTTAATGACTCAGCCCCTAGGTATAAGGGCTTGGTAGGGGGGGGCTTGATGGTTAGCATCAAGGGTTTTGGGGTATGCAAGCCCGGGGATCAGATAGCTAATTCTTCCGACCCCGACTCTGGGGTAGAGAAGGCTCGAAGGTGGGTCAACCCCAAACGGGAAGCTTCGCTAGGTTTAGGGGTTTAGGGTGTATTAGGGTTTAGGGTTTAGGGTTTAGGGATAGCTGCCGTACAAAGATTGTGTGCTTGTGACCTAGTCAAGTATAGCTATAGGCTACATGCCAAGTATCTTCAGAACGGTACACTCCACGACTCCAGGAGCTTAACACCCATGAAAGCAGCCTGAAGCACGAAAGACATCCTAGCTTCCTGAGTAACACCAAAATAATAAGGGTACCCTTCTTCCTGTTATTCA
Organism: Symbiodinium necroappetens; assembly: GCA_905231915.1. Classification (NCBI taxonomy): domain Eukaryota; class Dinophyceae; order Suessiales; family Symbiodiniaceae; genus Symbiodinium; species Symbiodinium necroappetens. Next base: position 4,218 of record CAJNJA010014368.1, on the reverse strand, counting down.
GCTTCATTAAGGCAACCATGCAATAAAAGGGCAAGAGGGTACTACTAAGGGACCTAGGACTTTAAGAGTGTGTAGACTGCCGTTGATTCGAGACACCCTGAAAGACACGAAAGACATCATTCCTCGCTTCAAAACCACGTGAAAGTCCTGCTGAACCCACACTTTCAGGCTTAGGAAAGCTCTTTCAATCATGCAGGATTCTTAATCCACGGTTAACAGTAGTATGGTACAGTATACTATAGTGTGTGATGTTGCGTTACATGATATCTCCTTATACAGAACAGCTGTCCAGCGCCTCGTGAAAGCGGAAGTGGCCGTGGCAAATGCAGCGCTCCTTAGCGAGCCAGCAAAATTAAGGGATATGGGGGTTTCCGAAAATAGGGGACCCTAATATAGTACCCTAAATAGTAGGATCCTTATTATCGGGATCCCAAAATAAGGTACCCCTAATTTTCGGAAAGTCCCATATTGAAAGATCTGGGTAATTGCTCGACTTGGCTGACCGTCCCACTTGGCACTGCGGTTCATTGGCAGACTGTCGGCCGAATGCACCAAATACACCATTGAGTATAGCTCGGGTGCTGCCCCGTAACGGTCTGTATTAGGGGTCGTATTAAGGGCTCTACATCTATATATATATACACATACACATACTGTCTATTTGTACAAATATTATCTAACTGTTACAAACAGAGTGGGGCCAGTTCCCAAAGCATAGGAGTTTTCTGACCTGCGAAGCCAGCCGATAGAGTGAAAAGCCGGGAAGCCATGGTAAGGTACATCACCCAGAGACTTCAATATCCCTTAATTAAGGAATATACCATAGATCTTATTAGGGTTCCTACTATAATTTAGGGTACATGCCTTAATTAAGGGATATTGGAGTCTCTGGGCAATGTGAGAACAAGCCAAAATTTGTCAAAGCTCGACTACGGAGCTTGGCCGGTGGCCTGAGCACCGGCGTCTCCGGGAGCCTAAACTACAACTCAGCCAAACCTAAACCCCTAAACCCCTCAACCTAAACTCCTAAACCCCTAAACCCTAAACCCCAAGCCCTAAAACCCTAAAGCCTAAACCAGAATCCCAATTGCTCGAATCAAACCCGGGAGCCTGAACCCTGGAGGAGAGAAAGACTTCAGGAAAAAGGCGTCGACCATCCCTGAACCCCTCAGCTAAACTCTGAGCCGTGCCCTGGAACACCCAACAGATGGGACTTTCCGAAAATTAGGGGTACCTTATTTTGGGCGCCTCATAATAAGGATCCTATTTAGGGTGCTATATTATGGTTCCTCATTTTCGCAAACCCCTATACGTATCTATCTGCAATAAGTATACGTGTGTGTGTGTGTATACATATATATATATATATGTATATATACATACGTATATATGTGTGCACACAACTTGGTCGACCAGAAGTACTTGTTTTAGATCCCATATGAGTTCTGTATGGGTGTCCATATTCGGACCCTACTAACTACTACCATTATTACGGTTATTGCTATTACTACTACTATCATTCGTACTATTACTATAATTGTTGTTAGCCAAAACCCTAAACCCCGTTAGCCTTAGTAGAGGGATGATGAAGGCAAAGGGCATCGAACATGAGGCCCTCCACCAGCTTGCCAGACTTCAGGCTTCCCTGGGGAGGTGTGTTCGCTTGACAACATAGTATAGGAGAGTATGGTGCAGTACATACAGAATAGCATAGTATAGGAGGGTAGAGTGTAGTACACGCAGACTAGCATAGTTTAGAAGAGAATAGTGTAGTACAGAATAGGATAGTTTAGGAGAGTATAGTGCAGTGCAGAAGAAAGTAGTTTAGAAGAGTATAGTGTAGTACAGAACCGTATAGTATAGGGGGGTATAGTGTAGTACAGCATAGTAAAGTGTAGGAGAGTATAGTGTAGTACAGAATCGTATAGCATAGGAGAGTATAGTGCAGTACAGAATAGTATAGTTTAGAAGAGTATAAAAGAACATAGCGTAGTACGGATAGTATAGTATGGAAGAGTATAGTGCAGTACAGAATACTATAGTGTAGGAGAGTAAAGTGCAGTACAGAATAGTATAGTATAGGGGAGTATAGTGCAGTGCAGAATAGTATAGTACAGAAGAGTATAGTGTAGTACAGCATAGTAAAGTATAGGAGAGTACAGTGTAGTACAGCACAGTATAGAATAGGAGAGTATAGCGTAGTACAGAATAGTAAGTAGAGGAGAGTATAGAGTAGTACAGAATAGCACAGTATAGGCGAGAATAGTGTCGCACAGAATAGTATAGTATAGAAGAGTTTAGTGTAGTACAGCAAAGTAAGTAGAGGAGAGTATAGAGTAGTACAGAATAGTACAGTATAGGGAGAAAAGTGTAGTACAGAATAGTATAGTATAGGAGAGTATAGTGCAGTACAGAATAGTATAGTGTAGAATTGTATGGTGCAGTACAGAATAGTGTAGTATAGAAGAGTATAGTGTAGTACAGCATGGTATAGTATAGAAGAGTATAGTGTAGTACAGAATAGTATAGTATAGCATTCTATAACGTAGCACAGCAGATAAACAGTATAGAACAGTCTAGTGTCGTATAGCTTAGAATAGCATAGCATATCATAGAACAGTGTAGAATAGTACAGCGCGGTGTAGTGTAGTATGGTATGGAGTAATCCTGAATAGTAAACAAGACTATTCGGTTCAGGGTTGAGGGTTGTGGGCTCAGGGCTTAAGGGGCCTGTTACCTGGATTATTCCTACCTCACTATAACTATAGCATAGCCTGCCCCAAAGCCCTATTCTAATTTTGTAGGCCCCGATGATGTGACGTTATTTCTTCCGGGGTTTTGCATGCTTGGCTCAACAGTGGCTTTGGGATCGTTTGTGGGTTTCACGAGTTGCAGTAGATGGGGGTTGCAAAGGCCAGAGACTGTAACAGGGCTTTTCCGAGACTGTTGCGGCGTTTTCCGAAGCCTTCTACGGAATACTCCGGAGTGAGCCTGTGTATGACAGTTTTTGGGGTTTGGGGTTTCAACATTTGGGATCTTCAGGAAACAAAAGGCCTTAATACCTGTCCGAAGCAACATTTAAGGTTCTTACAAAGATCTACAGTAAGAAGGGACTTCGATATCTAAGAACCTCAGGTATGATTTTTGACTTTTGCAGGGTTGTTGCCACTATTATTATGATTATTATTATTGGTATTGGTGTTCTACATCTAATTTTTGTTGCTTTTATGGTAGTGGTCTAGGTTTGCATAGGATCTCCTCCTGCAAGTCCTTTAAACAAGGTGCCGTCTGTCTTTTAGGCTCCAGCTAACCCCAAGACCTTCCCCTAAATGGGGGTTTCCGAGAAGAGGGAACCCTAAGATAGTACCCAAAATAGTAGGATCCTGATTCTACGGGCCCCAAATAAGGTACCCTAATCTTCGGAAACCCCTAAATGCTAACGAGTCTTCATTTTCCGTTGGGCTTTTCTGAGGCGCTGAGGATCCGAGCCCAAGAAGCGGCTAACGTGTTTGTATTTTGATTTAAAAGCCTTACACCCTAAACCCTACATGGGATCCTCCCATAGGAGTACATAACAGTCTTGGTTGTCCCTAAACCCCAAACCCTGAACCCTACACGATAAACCCTAAACCCAAAACCCTACACCCTAAACCCTAAACCCTACACCCTGAACCCTAAATCCTAAACCCTGCAGTCTTAAGTTCTACAAGCCCTTGGGTCATCTACTTGGAGGATCATGGGACTTGGTAGGTATGGTTATAAGTCTCTTAATTGGGGTTATAAGTCTCGTAATTGGGGGTATAAGTAATTACAAGCATAGTTACCTTAATAATGATAATAATCCCAGTGACTAAGTCCCATGATCCTAGAAGCAACCCTAAAGCCCCTGTGCCGTACATACATTGTAGAACCCATTTAAGGAACCTTTCCAGCTCTTAAGTCCCATGATCCTTTAAATATGGCCATCCATACTGTTGATGAGAGAAATCCTTAGCATTACCTGCTTAAGGACCCTAAACTATGGGAATCTATGGTATATTTCGTATTTATGGGTTAATGCAGGATGTCGATCGTCATCCATACCAGGAGAGCGGGCCTTGAACAAGGGCGCGCCGTTTGGCCAGAAGAATTGGCCCTTTCCTGGCGCATGGCCGTTTCGGGAAAAGTCGGGGCAGTCGTTTCTCGGCGTCCCAAATTGGGCGGGCTAATAGGCTCGGC
>CAJNJA010014367.1:0-10932 GCA_905231915.1 Symbiodinium necroappetens | reverse complement strand
CTGCGTCAGCATGGAAGACGATCCATCAGAAGTTTGAGGGAGAAGTTAGCCGTTGCTCGACGTCTTCGCATTCAGAGATTCAACATGGCGAAGCCATGACAAGCAGAGCCGTCTGGGCCGGCGATCATCGCAGCCTGCCTGCGTCAGCATGGAAGACGATCCATGAGAAGTTTGATGGAGAAGTTAGCCGTTGCTCGACATCTTCGCATTCAGAGATACAACATGGCGAAGCCATGACAAGCACAGCCGTCTGGGCCGGCGATCATCGCAGCTTGCCTGCGTCAGCATGGAAGACGATCCATGAGAAGTTTGATGGAGAAGGTAGCCGTTGCTCGACATCTTCGCATTCAGAGATACAACATGGCGAAGCCATGACAAGCACAGCCGTCTGGGCCGGCGATCATCGCAGCCTGCCTGCGTCAGCATGGAAGACGATTCATGAGAAGTTTGATGGAAAAGTTAGCCGTTGCTCGATGTCTTCGCACTCAGAGATACAACATGGCGAAGCCATGACAAGCGCAGCCGTCTGGGCCGGCGATCATCGCAGCTTGCCTGCGTCAGCATGGAAGACAATTCATGAGAAGTTTGAGAGAGAAGTTAGCCGTTGCTCGACATCTTCGCATTCAGAGATACAACATGGCGAAGCCATGACAATCACAGCCGTCTGGGCCGGCGATCATCGTAGCTTGCCTGCGTCAGCATGGAAGACGATCCATGAGAAGTTTGATGGAGAAGGTAGCCGTTGCTCGACGTCTTCGCATTCAGAGATACAACATGGCGAAGCCATGACAAGCAGAGCCGTCTGGGCCGGCGATCATCGTAGTTTGCCTGCATCAGCATGGAAGACGATTCATGAGAAGTTTGACAGTCCTCCTTCTCGTCCGAAATCCTCCGCTACTTCCGTCTGGTGGAAGGCTTTTTGGCAGCAAGCTGTGCGAGATCTGTGCTGCATCCGGTGACCCGCCAGCGACATGACCTCGAAGTCCAAAGTGACTGCGGCTCAAGGTGCGTCATCTGCTTTGTCAGATGCCTGCATGAGGGGCATGATCCCGTCGCGGCGTGTTGTTTTAATCCAAGCGCTTGTTGTCTTGTTTGCATGTCTACATTCCTTCCCAATTCTGCCTAACTCAACGAGAAGCCTTTGTTTGCGCCCGTCCATGGAAAAGACATCCTGTGATGCGCTCCTCCCACAAGCTGAAAAAAGATTCAACCAGGAGCTTCACCAGATCTTCAAAACCTGTAATGAAGATCCTTGCATGAATGCCCTGCAAATACCGTGGCTTTGAACCAGATTCCGCAAAACCTTATATCCCCATTACACCCTTTCTAGAACCACATACCCAGGTCTTTAAAAACAGCTTATACACCCTTACGGTAAGCCCCGCAAGCCGAGGAAGTGCAGCGGTTCGGCGCTGATCTCCTCCAACCACACCGCCAATGCGCTCGCCTTAGGGTTCAGAGTTTTGGGATTGTCGGGTTGAGGGCTTTTGGGGATTTGGGGGTTTAGGATTGAGGGTTTGGAGTTTGGGGATTGTCGGGTTTGGGGGTTAAGGGTTAGGATCTCGGGATTGGGGTTCGTGTTTGGGTTTCGGGTGCCGGCTTTAGCCTTCAGGGTTTGTTTGGGTCGTTGAGCCTTGAGGTTTCTTACGGATGAGGGTTTCTCGGGTTTCGGGCTTAGGGCCTTGAGGCTTTTTCGGATGAGGGTTCTGCATCAGTCCCAAGGAATGTGCAGGATAAAGCTCTATGCTGATGACAGGACGGGGCCAATGATGATGTTGACAATGGTGTCGATGAAGATGACCATGATGCTTGCGTCACGATACTTCATACGAACCCCAAACCCCAAACCTCAAACCCAACCCGCGCATCACTAAACCACCAAACCCCAAAAGGAGAAGCTCGACAAAATTCCCGGCCGGTTGAACCTCCAAATCCCGAAACCGAGTTTATAGAGTTCAGTCAGCTTTTTGAGGTTTAGTTTACGGCTTATGGTTTAGGTCCAGGGAGTAGAGTAGAGTTACTATTTTGCAGGTATAACAAAACAGATGTTATATTCCAGGTTTAGGGTCTGCTATGCTTTATTTAGCGTTTAGGATTCGTTGTTTATGATGTACGGTATAGGCTCCAACAGCTTCGACATCAGACTTTTCGGCTTAGCGCCTCGCCCGAGACCCTGAACCCTAAAACCTAAACCTCAAAGGCCTCAAAGGCCCTAAACCCTAAACGTCAAAGCCCTTAAACCCTAAACGTCAAAGCCTTAAACCCTAAACTTCAAAGCCCCTAAACCCTAAGCCTCAAACGCCCTAAACCTCAAAGCCCCTAAACCCCAAGCCTCAAAGGCCCCAAGCCCTAAACCTCAAAGCCCCTAAACCCTAAACCTCAAAGGCCCTAAACCCTAAACCTCTAAGCCCCTAAACCCTAAACCTCAAAGGCCCTGAACCCTAAACCCTAACCCCCCAAACCCTAAACGCTATCCCAGAGCTGACTTTGCGACTTTGGCTGCAGGACCTTTCATCGCTCACAGCACGCCGGATGAAGTCCGTGATTCTCCTCTTCGTGCTTCTTGCTTGCCAGAAAGTATAGGGTACCCATAGGCTCCTTAGTAATTCCTTTTTGGGACTACCTTATAGGATTCCAAATATAAGCCACAAAAAGGAACTACTTAGGAGCCTATGGTCAGTTTGGGTTTTGGGTATGCTTCAAGCCTGAAGCTTCGTTCAACCCTTAACCCTATAGTCCTGGACGGACCTTTGGTTACAATGATCACCCGGAAATCTTTAGCCCTCCTCTCTCTCTCTGTGGCCAGATCGCCTAGCACCCATCAGGCAATGCTCGCTTCGTTCTGCAGGGTTCAGGAGTTCGGACTTAGACTTCCGATGCTTCGTCTTGTTTCCTCCATGGGGAGGTTACTCTACAATAGCTCCTGCATGTCGAGATGCGGCTCTGAAGCCCTACACCCTAGTTCCGCAAGACCTTTCTGCCCCCTTAATTCTTCTGGGCATAGTACCTGAAAGATAAAATGGAGACTTCACGGCATTGTAAGAGTAAGTATTTAGAATTTAGGCTTCTACGTGAATCCACGGAACCCTTGCATGCTGCAGGACTAAAGCTGAAATCTCTTCCCCGTTACCTTCTGTGTTTTTCCGACATCGACCTTTGCTTTGGTTCTGACTATTCGCGTCGTTACCTGGCACCTGTTCTGTTGCTGCATTTGTCCTTCGTGTTGATGACACACGGTGTTACTCTCCGAATTTGTCCTTGCGTGTCAGTACCATTGCTGTGTTTATTACACCCTATGCCCGAGACCAAGGAGCGCAACCCCAAAACCCTAAACCTAATATAGGAGCCTAAGTGGTTGCCAACATTCATTTTGGGGGTTCCTTACTATAACTGTAGTATAAAATGGGCCCCAAAAAACCCTATTCCAATTACTAATGCCCCTATCTTAAACCCTATTCTAATAATAAATAAGGCCCCTATACTAAACTCTATAGACCCCCCCCCCCCAAACGGTACTCGTCTCGCGGAAAGATCAGGCTTCCTCACTCCAGCGGCACGAAGACAATCGCCGTGTCCATGGCAGAGGCCAGTCGGAAGGTGTAGTTTTAGGGACCCCAAAAGGCCAGAAGCATAAGCATTTACGGTTTAGGATTTGGGGTTTTAGGGTTTAGGGCTTAGGGATATCCCTACTTTCTTGGGCTTCTTTATATTGTTGCTTATGTGCTTTTTGGTGGCCCTAGTAGTTGTCGTTTGACAGCCGGGCTGCCTTGAGTCTGAATCACCTCTTTTTTAAGGCTTCCTCATTCTGAATGTCCTGATAGAAGCCGTTGGAACTGTAGGTTTTACTGGGTCCAGGTGCCCATAGGCTCCATTGTATTGCTTGGGGCCTCACGGGTTTCACTTCGGCGTTTGGATCGCGCTGGTTTCGTCTGAGGCCCCAACCCTAGGCTCCTCCTGGTAAGGACTTCGACCTGTACGCAACCCTAAACCAGGGTTCAGGGTTTAGGGTTTAGGGGTGTCACTCTTTTGTTGAAATGCAGCCAAGAAGTGATGCTATGTTAAGCAATCCTTGGTGTCTGCAACTGCACAACTTGAATCAGTGGGGTGAGGGGACCCATTTCAGAAGGTTGAGCAGGATTATGTTAGATTACTCGGCTTGCTCGACGAAGCTCCATAACATAGCAGAGCACACACACGCACACACAGATGCTCTTCTGTCTCAGCGAGATCAGCACCTTCCGTCGGCTTCGGAGCCCGTTATGCTGCCTGCATGTTGGGCGGTTTCGCTGTTTGAGATGCCTAGCGCCCATGCGCGCGCCAACCGTCGGCAGAGTAATAAGTTCGAAGAGTGTGCAGTGCATCTTCTCATCATGTACCAAGCCCTGCTACTCAGGGCTTTTTTGCAGGCGCGGACTTCCTCACATACGACAATAAAAACTCAAATATATTATATTATTATGATATGCCTTATGATGCACCATTCTGAACACGGGACTTCCTGCCCTCAGGCGGCCGCCCTCCGGCGGGCAAGCCATCTCAGCAGTGAGCACCTTCGGACAGCTTCACTCTGGGTCAGCTCAGGCAAGTTTAGAGCGGGGGGAGGGTTTAGGGTTTAGGGTTTAGGGGGGGTCCTAAACCCGGATTTAAGCCGTTTAGGCAATTTTCACGGGTTCGTTTATCGGTGTTGCGAAACGGTCATCCCAAGCATGTCTTGAAGCAGAATGCCTGTGCCACTGGCGGCATTGCCATAAGAATTTGCATCCTGCTAATCTAGGCACTGGGGTCATTCCCGCTGCTGCTGTTGCTGCTGCGCCTCCTTGATGACTAAGAGCACCATGCAGTGCGAAGTGAAGGAGCCGAATCAATGCTAACAGGAATGCCCGTAGCCTCAAAGCCTCCGGTTACACACATATATATATATATACACACACATTTATTTATGTCTGCGTCTAATTATTTATCTATTTTTTCAACAGCCACAAGCGAGACCCTGCAACAACGCCCACAAATTAGATGGTTTCATCGAGAAATGTATCAGCACCAATACCCAGCCGAACTGCCAACAACAGTGATAGCGCTAGCAAGAATCACAAACTTCGGGGGAAGGTGAACAGCAAATGAGGCCAGAATAAGAAAAATAAGTAGCACGATGCACTAATGCACAGCAGAGTGAAGGAGAATAGTGCAACAACCACAACAGAAGAAGTAGCACCTGTTAGCCTGGAGCCGCGTTTGTCCCCCGAAGCCGAAACCCGAAGTCAAACCCCTAAATTCCTAAACCCTAAAGAGTTTGGAGGATCCAAGAAAGTTCCGGAGTCGTCGCAGAATTTGTCCGCAGCTCAGAGTTCTTACTAGAGTTTTCAGCTTAACGTCGATTGAGCCCTGCACTGCACGGCTCCGCATGTGCAGTGGAAAGACATGTTATGGCTGCGAACTCTTCCCTGAACCCTAAAGCCTAAGCCTTTTCTGGCATCGTAGGAGTAATGTAGAGGCCTTAACAATGAGAATAGGGTTTTGAGGGGTTCCTTATTATAATTATAGTAGAATATCCCCAAAACCCTATTCTAATTACTAAGGCCCCTACATGAATTAGGAGGAACCGAGCTCAAAGATGTTGTTGCCTTCTGTAGGAGCCTCCAATTGGAGTTTCAGATTTCGGACCATTCTATTTAGCAAAGCCGTTTACCTACGGTAATAGACCATAATTCACATAGTTTAGGGTCCTTAAGGTAGCGCGGGATTTATATCATCAACAGTATGTGCATATAGGCACTTATGTATGTGTGGAGCTGTGTCTACGAAGTTAGAGTGAAGTCGCTACTGATCCTGACTCATGCCTTCTGTTTGGCGTAACCAAGTTCTACCATAAATTATCATCCAGGAAGAGTTGTTAAACCTGCTTGACCGACTCCCATAAACCGAGAACCAGGAGCTTTAAATCCCAGGGCAGGAACAGGAGATCCTAAACACATACACTCAAGGTCTGGAGTATGAATCGGACCCATCGTCTCAACGATCTTCATGTTCGCAAGTGTGTTTGCCACTATCAGAGGGCCAGAACCCTCTCAGTCGCTGAGGCTGAGCGGTGAAGGCAGCTACGGATCACCAGAATCCGGTGTTCTGAAGGCTAGCTTGCTTTCGGCGGGGTTTATGCCATTTCGAGGGATGAGGCTCTATGATTGTCGCTGTATTCAGTTGTCGTTCGGGTATGTTTTGAATTTCTGCAGGGGCTTTAAGACTTTAGGTCTACCCATAGGCAACTAAGTAGTTCCTTTTTGAGGATTACCTTATAGGTTTCTAAATATAAATCATAAGAAGGAACTACTTAGGGGCCTATGGGTACGGCCGTCGGCCCATGGTGCTTTTTTCAGGGTTCCCACAGAGCCCAATAGCCCGACCAAGCGAAAATCCATCCCAGCAGCGAGGATCCGAAACATTGGTGGGTTTAGGGTTTACGGCTTAGGGTTTAGGGGTTTAGGGTTGAGGGTTTCCTTTACGGGGGTTGTTCCTTAAAGGGATCTATATACTATAAGAGCTTAGAGCTTATCAGGGGTTGTAGGGTTCTGTAAGGTTTACAGGGAAAGTACCCTTTGGCAGTAGAAGTTCCCAAGTCGGGGCATCTACTTTCTAAACCCTCCTGTCGGACTCTGGTCTCACCAAAACCACTACGCTATAGTTAAGTGGGCATAACAGGCGATGTTGAAGGGGTCATATTCACAGGTAGACCCATTAGCCACCCCAACCTTGATCCCAGTACCTTAAACCCTGCGCTTCAGTAGCAAGTCAAAACGGATGGGAGTTTTTCTGCTGCGATGAATGTAAGGCGTGAGTTCACAACAATACTTGACCCTATCGTACTTTAACTGCAGGTTCATGGTGTAGAGCTCATGACCTTAGTCCAATTTTACTCAGGCCTCTTTATGAAGCTAACGGTTGTCTGAACAGGACTCGGTCTTGACCGGTCTCTTGTCGGTGGGAGTCATGCCGTCATGCCCCCGTAATGCTGGCAGGCCGGTCAGAACAGCGAGTAATAGATACATCTCCTGAGCAGGTCAGGATACCATATTCCAACTGTCACGGCATCTACATGCAAGCCCGTGAACCCCAACGGCCTTTGAAACCCTGAAAAAGCCAACCACGATTCGAACCGATTTGGTGCTTTTTGAAGCCCTCAAGAACAATTCCAAACCCCTGCAAAGCCAAGCCCTGAACCCGGAGCCCTCACTCCCTGTAGAAACCCTCATAAAATTAAGAACCCACACCCTAAACCCTCATGTTTTCGCTTAATATAGAGATCCCGTGCAGAAATACCCTCTTCGAAACCCTTATGAGCAGGTTTTGGGAATCCGGTTTGGAATTTTAAGACCAAACCCTACTTGGAGGATCAGAGGACTTGGTATGCAGGGCTTAAGCAGGGTTAAAAGGTACCTGAATCGGGGTAATGCTAAATAATTACAGCTCTAGGGACCCGAGTTATATCTCTACTTACTAAGTCCTCTTGTCCTGTGGAAACCCATAAAAACCCTTGGAAAAACAGCACAAGAACCCAAAAGCCCGTTTTAACCCCGGGTTCCCCTTTGGTTTGAAACCCCAAAATGTCCGAAGTACCTATATAGATAAATAAATACATAAATAAATATTTAATGAATGAATAAACATACACACACAGAGATATATACATATATATATATGTGTGTATGTATGTATATATATATATATGTATGGGGGATACTGACGCATTTCATATTCAACAGTAGCTAGTACAACAGAAACCCTTCCTTCTACTGTGTAGGTGCCCAGGACCCTTTTGGGAAGCCTTGTAAAGCCCTGTACTCTAAAGCCCGTTGAAGCCTAGGCCTAGAGGCCTAGAATCCCCTCTGTCTGGATTGCTGTTAAGGAACTTATTTCAAGTTCCCATAATGCGGATTTAGTAAATAGTAGGGCTTGCTTATTATAGTATATTAACTTAAGTCCCAGTTGTTGTGAAAACTCTGGCATGAGTTTGGGCCCCAGGCCCTAAACCTTAAACCCTAAAACCTAAACCCTAAGCCTTAAACCCTAAACTCTAAATCCTAAACCCCAAACCCCTAAACCCTAAACGCTACAAGTCCTAAACCCTAAACCCTGAAAACCGCGAGGCACTCAGGCTCGAGGCGGCGCGTTTGCTGCTCCGCTTCTTCAACTGCGAGTTGGACTTCAGGCGAGGTCTTGAAGGGGGCTGAGGGTTTAGGGTTTATAGGATTTAGGGTTTAGGGTTTAGGGGTTTAGGGTTTAGAGTTTTAGGGATTTCAGTGTTTAGGGGTTTAGGGTGGGGGGGGGGGCGGGGTTTGGAATCAGGTTTTCCGCATGGGGTTCCTTCAGGACTCTATGAGTGTTTGGGGCTTGTGGCATGGGATGAGGGCTTGCGGTTTGGGTCAGTAAGACTTTAGAGCTAGACATTGTCCTGGCTTTTGGTTTCGAGTCGAGAGTATCTCAGTTGTTTCATTGCATTGCATTATGAGTTTAGGAAGTTTGAAGACAGAGCCGACTGCTTTTCGAAAGCGCATCAAACTTGCTGGAATAGTGCCGAAGCCTTTCTCCAGAAAGAAGCTCGAAGAGGTGAAGCAAGGGTGTATGTGAAAGTGGGTCTGTGATGCCCCGAACCCCATGTAAGTACAACTCCTTGACGCCCCATGTCGATCGCGAAGACGACGACCACGACGATGGCGACGACTAGGACACCGACCATCAGAACCGACAGCACCATCACGATTGTGGTGGGGCTCATTGCCATCATGAATTGCAGTGGTTTGTTCGCGAGATATTTGTTTTCAGCTTGAATTGCCTTGTCCAAACCCTAAACTAAACCCCAACACTTTAAAACCCAAAATCCCTAGGGAAACCTCTCTAAAACCTATGGTAACCCATACAAAACCGACTAGACGGAAGGAGAGTTTTTAAGGGCGCATGGGCTCTTAGGGTTTAAAGCTGCCTGAAGGCCGGAAGAGGTGACCAGCAACGTGGCCGCAGAGAAGAAAGCTAAGGACTCTGGGTTGAGGGTTTAGGGTTTAGGGTATTTTTGTTCTGTTACGATGTTTTTCGGTCTTTTCACATCGGGTTGTCCAAAAGGGTTTTTATAGCGTTGTATGGCGTTGAAGGGGGGTTGTTGGGTTTCGAAGCTAGGGCTCGATTTATACGGTTCAAAGGTTGGGTTGAGGGTTTTGATCTAAGGTGATTAAGGACTCAGGGGGTTACGGTGTAGGGTTCTGGGCTGTAGGTATGTTCGTATTCTGCAATGTTTACCGCAAGGGGTTCTTTACACTAAACGGCAGACCCTGAATCCTCAACCCTCTCCTAGTTATCGAAGCCCCAGAAGAACAGAGGTCATCCAGATAGAATCCTCTAGTATAGAAGCCCTAAACCCTAAACCCTACACCCTTCAATGAATTGCCCTAGAACCTTTGTCGTGACCCTCACAGGCAGCCTTATAGCAAACCTAAACAAAAAGCCCCTCCGCCCAAAGACCCTCAACCCCAAGCCCTTCAATGGAAACTCCATCAAAAAACCCGAGCCCCCCGAAGCCCAAGAGTCGAGGTACGGATCAGAAACTTAGTAAGTACGGTAGCCATAATTGTAGCATGTATAAACCCCAAGTCAGGTACTCAAAACCCTACTTACTAGGCCCCTTCCTCCAAGTACCCTTAATGGAGGAACCCCTCAACCCTTACCCTTTCAACAACGCATATATAAAGGCACCCCCTAAGTCCTACAGTAAACCCTTAACCCTAGACCCTAAACCCTAAAGCCCTAAAACCCTAAAGCCCTAAAACCCTAAACCCTAAAGCCCTAAACCCTAAAACCCTAAAGCCCTAAACCCTAGTACCAGTAGTACCCTTATAGAAACCCTTATAGATCTCCTTAAGGAGCCCTCAAACCCTCAACCCTAGTAGTACCCTTGTAGTAACCCTTATAGAAACCCTTATAGACCTTTTTGTGGTTCATATTTAGAATCCTATAGGGTAATCCCGAAAAGGAACTACTTAGGAGCCTATGGGTAAACCCTAAAACCCTCAACCCTTAATGGAGGTACGGTGAAAGCCATCGAGTCGGGAGGCTCAGCTCCGAAGCAACGGCAGCACTTCGTGGAGAAGCGTCGCTGCAGATTGAGAGTGGTTCTTATTCTGTTATGGTTTTTTTAGGGTGTTTAGTAGGGTTTAGGGTTTTAGGGTTTAGGGTTTTTAGGGTTCTAGGGTTTAGGGTTTTAGGTTTTAGGGTTTAGGGATTAGGTTTTTAGGGTTTGGGCTTTAGGGTTTAGGGTTTTAGGGTTTAGGGTTTTAGGGCTTTAGGGGTTTAGGGTTTAGGTTTTTAGGGTTTAGGGCTTTAGGCTTGTAGGGTTTGTGGTTCAGGGTTTTTTTTAAGGGTCCACCAAGGGCTTGCAAATTGTGAGCTAAGTTGTTGCTTAACTGTTTTCTGAAAGGTTTTCTATGGACTTAGAATTAGAGGTATGCAAAGCAGTATGCACACATACATACATACATTCATTCACACCGCCGCAAGAAGGTCTCGCGTTGCGTCGAAGGGCGATCACTTGATCGGCGCCTCAAGGGCACATACCCGGTGGTTGTTGGGTACCCCGAAAAAGGAACTCTTTCTGCTACCAGCTGATCGGGCATGTATGGAGAAGGCTAGGTACCGTGCGTATAGAAGTATGATTAGAACCACTAGTTGTAGGAAAATGAACTGAAAACGTATGAGCCCGTTCTGCTCATCCGGCGTGTCCGCCCCGTAAGCGATGAGCATTCAGCTGGTGCTTGCCATAGACAGAGTGGCAGCTAGCAGATGCCGAAATAACAAAGTGTTAAAAGCGCCCATTGGGCATCGGATTCATTCTGACTCGATGCGTTTGGTGAGGAAATACAGGTAGGAATTAGTCTCAACCTCGGCTGCCTCTGA
>CAJNJA010014366.1:0-12235 GCA_905231915.1 Symbiodinium necroappetens | reverse complement strand
TTTCCTTATATAAGTCCTCAAAAAAGATAGGTTTTTTGGGGTCTGTCTAGGTTAGGCTTTAGGTTTCAGGGTTTAGGTGTGTTGAGGTTTAGGCTTAGGGTTTAGGGGAGGGGGGGCGCTTTAATAGGGATTCTAGAGATTCGTATGATAACTTAAATTAGGGCTTCTACAAGCATTCTGCCAGAGGCTCTGGGGCAGTATTAGGGTTCGAAAAGGGCCCCTTAAAGATAGGTTGGATTTGATATCTTGTGCTTGGTAGAGGCTTGCAGGCTTAAAGACAAAGAGAAGGGGTCTAGGGTTTGGGGTGGAGGGTTTCCTTGACCCTCAAACACATCAAAAGGTGTGCAGCCATGAACCTCCAGTGAGACACTCCGACGGGTCCTGTCCCGTTTGTCAGGAGGAGATAGCGAGATAACCCTTAATGGCCGCGCTTCTGGAGGTTTTGAGGGGCCTCTTGTTAGTTCTGGTAAAAGGTGATTGCATAGAGTACGAGCGGAGCCAGCTTGGTGCCGAGGGGGGAGATACTCATACTGCCTGTACAGCGACAGGGAGTATCCGATGAACTACTGTTGGTGATATAA
Organism: Symbiodinium necroappetens; assembly: GCA_905231915.1. NCBI lineage: Eukaryota > Dinophyceae > Suessiales > Symbiodiniaceae > Symbiodinium > Symbiodinium necroappetens. The sequence continues at coordinate 11,654 of CAJNJA010014366.1, read as the reverse complement.
ATCCTGCATTACCTTAAGGACCCTAAACTATGGGAATTATGGTATATTCCTTATATGATGGGTAATGCAGGATTTATTTCATCCACCGTACCGGTGGGTAGCCGAAGAGCACGGGTGCATTGCCTTCGATTTTCAATGGGCCGTCCTGTCGCATAGCCTGCTGCAGGAAGCTCTGGCCAGGCGTCTAGATGATATGCCAACTTCAACTTAAACCAAATGCAACCTATTCCTCAAACCTCTCAGGAAGCCCCCAAAAGATTTCTCCAAACCAAACGACCAAACTTTGAATGCAAGGCCAAGTTCCCTAGGTCCTTTGCTTTCCCATTCAACCCTGTGGATTACTTGTAGAAACACCTCTACACCTTCAACGGGCCCTTCAAAGAAACTAACCAAACGCCCGGTATCCAGGAGGCCAATTAAGTGCCCTGTAGAAGCCTTTGGTACGCCCTGTCAGTAGTGGGTTTAGGGTTTAGGGTTTAGGGTTGTAGTCCATAGCAGCCATAGCATCAATCAACCTGACACTGAGCTAAAATATGCCGAGTAGCCTGGAAGCTACAAGTCTGTCTTGTAGGAAGCTTTGTTATAGTTACCCAATACCCAATCTTTAATAAACGTTTGGGGTTCTCAGACTTAGTAGTAATCGGAAAGTTAAACCTTTTTGTTTCTGTGGTTTGTTGAGGAAGTAAGTTGCAGGAACCCTGAAACAAACCCCTGAACCCCTAAACCTAAACCCTAACCCTGAAACGAACCCCTAAATCCCTACGTTTAACCCTAAACCCTAGCCCTGAAACGAACCCCTAAATCCCTACGTTTAACCCTAAACCCTAAACCCTGACACGAACCCCTAAACCCCTAAACCCTAAACCATTGTAGGAACCTTTATAGAACCTCTGAAGGACACCTTTGTAGAAGCCCTACGAGGATCTATGAATTCTCAATTCAACAACCCCCCGCCAAACAAATTGCAGACCCTAAATCCCTACCCAAAGGGTCCTAAGTACCTAACGGTTTAGAGTTTTAGGGGGTTTAGGGTTTACGGTTCAGGATTTAGAGGGTCCTAAGTACTGTTATGGGGAATACTTCTCTAACTCATAAGAGTAATATCCTAATATAAAAACTTTACATTCTACTATATAGGTACTTAAGACCCTTTGGGCTAATGTGGAAGCCTAAACAATTATCAATATTATTCCTTAGGGTTCCTTATTATAACTCCTACTATAAAAGACCCCCCAAATCCTGTTCTAATTAAAACGGCCCCTATATCAGACTTACACTCCTCAACCAAGACCAAAACCAAACCCTAAACAAGCGTCGGAGCGGTAAACAAACACTAAATATAGACAACGTAGAATACTGGTAAAACTTGTTCAAAGGTACCTTTCAAGGAAATCTAAAATCCCCAAGTTCCTTCTAGAAGCCCTGACAAGGAACCCCTAAACCCTCGTCAAGGAACCCTTCAGCGGCCTTCAAATGGGTAGTTCTCTAAATTAGGGTCCCTCTTTAGGTCCCCGAAATAGTACGGCACCCTATTAAAAAAAGGATCCCAAAAGGGACCCTAATTTAGAACTGCCCAAAGCCAAAGCATCGAGGGGGCCACCTCGCTGGATTCCTAGCCGCCGCCGCGGCAGATCTCGGCGCCGAGGACGACCTCAGGCGGAGGGGTTCCCTTAAAGGAACCCTTAAGGGTTCCCTTAAGGGTTCCTTTAAGGGTTCCTTTTAGGGGTTCCCTTAAGGGTTCCTTTTAGGGGTTCCTTTAAGGGTTCCTTTAAGGGTTCCCTTAAGGGTTTAGGGTTTACCTGGGCCCTTAGGAACCTCTCCTTTTGGGGGCTCCTTGTGGTGATTTTCTTATATGAGTCCTTAAAAAGATAGGTTCTTTGGGGTCTAGGTAGGGTTTAGGGTAAGGATTCATTCAATTACGCCGCCGTTCATTTCGGAGTCCAAATACCCGCTCTGTAGCAACTCGAACAGGGCAGTCAGACGTTACCGGTCTTTTGTAGGGGAGGCTCGTGCCGCTAACGAGCAGGTCTTTCGGGGCAGTTTAGCCTACTCACCCTGAACCCTAAAGGCGCCGGTGGATTCATGCGGCGAGCTCTAAGCCCGCTAGAAACCCTAAGCCTTTCAGCCCAAACCCCAAGCCCCGAACCCGAAGGCAAAAGTCTCTTAACAACATCCAATGTCCAACCGGCAAGGCTTGGGGTTTAGGGTTTAGGGAGTTTAGGGTTTTGGTTTTACCCTAAGCCCTAAACCCTAACCGTGGCTGCAGGCATGTCGCAGAAAGCGAGTCCAGCACTGTGCAGGGCATCATCGGCTACGCAGGAGCTGACTGCCTTCGCTGTTTCGGCCCTTCAATCCTAAAATAACCCAATGCTTCAGCGTGTTTGTTTCTTCTTCAGGGCTTCTTCTAGTGGTGAGAGTTTACCCTAAACCCTGAAAGACCCTAAAGCTCTGTTTTGTCTCCTTCAGGGCTTTTAGTGTGAGAGATGGATTATTGGGGCCTTGAAGTTCTTGTCCGTTTTTGGGCTCCAGTACCTGTTTAGGGTTTAGGGTTTAGGTTTTAGGGCAAAACCCTACCGTTTTAAGGGTTCTACCTTCTGATTAAAGGGTCATAACCTACTATGTTTGTAGGGTTTGGGGACAGGCAGTCGTTGAACAAGCACCGGACCTAGCAGCGTGATGCTTTCAAGGGTTCTATAAGGGTTCCAAAACCCTAAACCCTAAACCGCCACATAGGGTTTGGGGTTGAGGGCTCGCGGTTTAGGTCGATCCGTGGGTCTCTGCAGAGTTGGGGCCTTTTCCATTGAGGTCCTTATAACGAGGGACCTTAGGATTTAGCGTTTAGGGGTTCAGGGTATTTAGAGTTAGGGGTTTAGGGTTTGGGGTTTAGCATCTCTTTTCGGTGCCTCCTGCACTGGTGCATGGAGTCTCCGCCAATCGCACGGATTGGGGCTTAAGGCTTAATTACCCTAACCTCCCAGGTACCTACTATATACGGCCTTAAGGGCTCGAGTACCCTATATAGTAGGCACCTGGGCGGTTAGGGTTAGCGTTCTTGCAACTCAGCCACCAACTCTTGCCAACGCCACCCTAAACCCCAACTCCACGCTGAGCCTTAAACCCTCAAGACCTGAAGCCTTTAAACCCTCAAGACCTGAGGCCTTAAGACGCAATAAGCTGTGATCACAAGGACGGCCTCAAAGACCGCGCCCAAGACTCTAGACCTTAAACCTTAAACCCCTTAGCCCTGGACCCCAAACGCTAAACCCTAAACCCCAAACCCTAAACTCCTAAACTCTATAAGGGTCCTTCCGAAGCCCTGGGCCTGAAGGAAAGCTCGTAAAGAACGCAGAAGCCATGTGGGTTTAGGGTTTAGGACCTAGGGTATAGGGTTTAGGGTTTAGGATTTGGGGTTTAGGATTGAGGATTCTATGCGGTTTTTGTAGGGCCCTGATTGACAAAACCGCGGGTTGTGTAAGGGCTCTAATGTTAGGATCCGCAGTATAGGCTCTTTTGAAACAGAGGTCGACCGGAAACCCTAAACCTTGGATACTGCCCCGCTCAGTAACCGTTGAGAATATGGATATATACGGCCCTTAATAGTAGCCCTATTATAGGCTGTTATTGTTTGGGGGCAGTACCCAACCTAAACCCATGTTACATGGTCATAGGTTTTGACAATCTGGTTCAGAGTTCCGGGTGTCGGAGGTCTCTGCAAGCCCTAAACTCTGCACCTTCAAACCTGAACAACAGAACAAAACACGGGTTCAACGACAAAGATAGATAGATACATAGATAGATAGATAAATAGAGAGTTACATATATATATATATATACATCTATATATATATGTATGTATATGTGTGTATGTATGTATATATATATATATGCTTACAAAGCCAGGCAGACGCTCAATCCAAAACTCCTGCAGCATTTCCAGCTAAGCACCAGGCTCGAAGCCTTTGACCCCAAGGGACCTCCTAAAAACCTTGAACGCAATCTCCTTAAACACAATCCCTAAACCAAGACGCTAAACTGCAAAGCCGTACGCACATTCTTAAATCACCCTGGACCGTGCACAACCCGCAAAAGCAAATCGAAGCCCCAATACTTGAAAGCCCCTACAACCCCAAAAGCTTAAGCGGTAAATACTCAAGCCCAAAACCCTGAAATAGAACCCTAACCCAAAGGCTCCATGTACCCATATAGTAGATACTTAGACCCTAAAGTACCTATATAGGAACCCCTTTAAGGCCTAGGTATATACTATATGGGTACATGGAGCCTCTGGGTAAAGCCTTATCAGCCGGACCCCGAAGTGGGGAGGAGCCTTCGACGGCAATCGATTTATGCGAGATGGACACTCGGAGAACTACTTGGCTATTAGGGGTCGACGGTAGCCCTGAACCCTAAACCCCTAAACCCCTAAACCCCTAAACCCTAAACCCCTAAACCCTAAACCCTGAACCCAACATAACGCTAATAGCCCCCAAAGCCCTAAACCCTCAGCCCTAAACCTTAATACTTAGGTTCTAAGTAGTACCCTTTTGCCCTTTTTTTGTCGTATGGCCCCCTTATAAAACCTGACAGGAAAAAGGCACCCTTATTATTAAGGGGTCACTCAGGAACCTAGTCAATGCTGCCAAAAAAAAACTTGATAATTAGAGTTTCTAACAGTGGTCTTTGCAGGGCTACACGGCTATACAGAGTACATACTTGGGTTTAGGAGAGTGTTCTTAAATTGGGTGCCCTAAACATTGGGTGCCCTAAACCCTAAACCCCTAAACCCCTGAACCCTAAACCCTAAAACCTGCACCTGCTTAGGGTTTCGAGTTCAGGCCTGATCCAAGACGGCCCAGGGTGTTCGGTTTAGGGTTTAGGGTTTGGGGCATGCAGGTTTGGGGCTATAGAGTTTAGGCCTGGAAGGTTCGCGTTTGGAAGAATGCCCAAATAAGCAGCTTTAGGGTATTTACAGGCCTCCAATGTGTGCCCAAACCCCCGCCGCCCCCACCGCTTTCATCGCCCTCACCGCCCTCGCCCCGACCGCTTTCACCGCCCCCAGATTGCTCAACCCCGCCGCCGCCACCCGTGCCCAAACCCCCGGCGCCCGCACCGCCCTCATCCCCTCACCGCCTTGACTGCCCTCAGCGCCCGCGGAAAGCGGGGAGCCAGCTCTTGCGAGCAGCAGCCGGCCGAGGAGTGGCAGGAACCGTCCGAGAAGAAGGTTCATAGAGAGTTTCTGGGCAACCAATGCCTGGAAGATGCCCATGCTCCCGCAAGTGCCAGCCGCGACAAGGGCACCAAGCGGCGAGACTGGCTGGAGGCCCAGATGAACTTTCTGAAGAAGGATGGTCGGTGGATCGGAAGGCGCTGCGAATCAGCCAGGTGGGCGAGCACATTGCTCGCAGCTGACAATGTTATCGTGGTGATACTGACCACACGGTCATCGTCATCAGAAGGTCATCATCCTGGGAAGCACGGACATCGTCATAGCTGCAGCTACTGTGCCACATGAGTAAACGTTGGAAGACGGATGAGCTGGTATCTGATCACATCCACACGTGCGTTCGGCGGTCGGATTAGGCCTGGTCCCGACGGAGATTGACTGGCCGTCGTTGCCCTCCGGCTGCAGCTTTGGAAAACCTGCACATCTCTCATGTCATGTTTTTACGGTGTGGCGCTTGCAGGAGCAAAAAGCTGCGCTCCTTAACTCTGCCGAAAGCCTCGCCCCCCAGCAGCACCTGAGGCGGAACAGGAAAAATCCGGAGCTGCAGATGAGCAGCTGCCTGCGAACCCGGCCTGTAAGGCCGTGAACCCATACCTTACATGGTCAGAGACTCCAAAACCCCTTGATTAAGGAATATACTTTAAATCTAATTAGGATTCCTATTATAATTTAAGGTATACTCCTTTATTAAGGGGTTTTTGGAGTCTCTGGGTGGAAGAGCTTGCATTCCGGGAGTTGAATGCCACGCCGAGCAGAAGGCCGCCGACAAGGACAAGGCCGAGGATGCCAAGGCAGCTGCGACCAACGCTGCCACTCCCTGGCGTCAGGGTCCGTTTTGGGCTAGGATTGTCTCAAGGGCTTCAAAGCCTTCAGGGGTTTTATAGTTTTACAAAGTGGATTGGGGTATCTTATCATGTCGTTATGCAAGGGCCAACAAGCGCATGTCACTGCTAAATCACCCGAAACCCTAGACCCTAAATGTGATCCTTGTAGTCGTTTTTGGGTACTGTAAGCCATAGGTTAGCTTTTAGTTCCTGTAGTACCATCTTACGAAGCCTACAGAAGAACCTTAACCTTGTTGGGTTCCCGTAGATGGCTTCTATGACAGAGTTGGAACTTTTTGGCTTTGGGTCAAGCAGAAGAGTGCTCTTGTGGACAAGTAAGTTTTCAAGTCTCTGTATGACTCGGAGGATCAAGGGGCTTATGACGTGGTTCCCCAATACCCAACCTTTATAAACTTTTTGGATTCTTACAACTTAGTAGTAATCTGAAAGTCTAACCTTTTATTTCCCTGGCTTATTCGGCTTAGGGGTTGAAGGACTAGGGGTTCAGGAGTTCAGGGGGGTTTATTAGGGGTTTAGGGTTCAAGGTTCAGGGTTTGGGGTTTAGGGGTTCAGGGTTTAGGAGTTTAGCGGTTTATGAGTGATTTAGGGTTCAAGGTTCAGGGGTAGTTAGGCATATAAGTACTTACAGCTGTCGCTACCTTGCTTGAAAGCCCGTTTTACAGAGAGCGCAGGGTTGAGGTTTTGGTTTAAGGTTTAAAAGGATAGTCCAGTCTATTCTTTCGCCATCAACTGTAAACTGTAGACCTCCTAGACCCTCTGGGTGGACCCTGAAGCCCCTAAGCCACGAACTCTGCACCCTTACCACAGCAACGTTCAACCGGCACGAAAAAACTCAGAGCCAACTTAAGCATGAAATGTACTTTATGCATCATACCCAGCGGGTCCTAAGTACCTGCCTAGTAGAACCCGAGGTTTCTATCGTAGGAATGACTAGTATGGCTTGGGTCCGTATCTGTTTTACAGGGTACCCTATTTCGAACCCTATAACACCCTTAAAAGGAACCTTGCTATTAAGGTTTTAGATCCCAAAATCCATACTCTGAGTGGTTTTTGGACCTTGAAACCCTGATATTTGGGTACTTGGACCCTTAGGGAAACCCAAAGCCCCAAACTCCCAAGCCCTAAACCCTAACTCCTAAGCCTTGAACGCCAAACTGCTAAACCCTAGGCCCTAATCCCCTTAGGAACCCTGCTATGGAACCCTACAAGACCCTTAAAAGGAACCTGACTCTAGTACCCGTATAGGTACCCAGACCTTTTCGGATATCCTGAACGACGAAATGAATCCTAAAAGGTTTTAGGGTTCATATAACCATTTAGGGATTCATAGTATAAGGGTGTAGGGCCCCTACTTTTAAGGGTCATTTCGTCTTTAAGGATGGGGAAAGCCTCTAAAGTTGCCGCACTGCTGACAGCGAGGTGCTGGGGTCTCTACCGTGGAGACTTGACGTGCTGAAGCCCCTGAGAAACCCCCTAGCTTGGTTCCCCAATACCCAACCTTTAAACTTCTTGGGTTGTTATAACTTAGTAATAACGTGAAAGTTTAACCTTTTATTTCGCTGGCTTATTGGGGAAGTAGGGTAGTAAGACTACTTTGAGTGCTTTCTCTTAGCGACAAAAGCACTCAAGCAGTTCAAACTATGACCAATCCCTCATGCCAACCCTGCACCCTAACACCAAACCCCCAAACCCACTAAGGAGACCCTAAACCCCCCAAACCCTTAAAACCCTAAACCCCGAAGCTCTTAAACCCTAAACCCTAAAACCCGCTAAGGAAACCCTAAACCCCCAAGCCCTTAAACCCCAAACCCTAAACCCTAAAACCCACTAAGGAAACCTGGTGAAGCGAGCTCAAGAGTCGTCCAGTAGAGACGGCTGGCCGCCCATGCTCCTCATCCAGGCGCTTACGTTGCTGTTTAGGGATTATAGGGTTTAGGGATTAGGGTTTAGGGGTTCAGGGTTTAGGGTTGAGGGCTTTAGGGTTTAGGGTTTAGATTTTAGGGATTAGGATTTAGGGTTTAGGCTTTAGGGTTTAAGGATTAGGATTTAGGGGTTCAGGGTTTAGGGTTTAGTGTTTACGTTTTAGGGAATAGGGTTTAGTGTTTAGGGTATTGTCCTAGCTCCTGGGTTGAAATGTTCCATAAGGCTTGTAAAACTATAAGGGTTGTATCAGGTTTCGTGGTGGGCTTTTTTTTCCCCAGGTTTAAATAGGGCTGCCGAGGTCCACTTGAGAGAGACAGAAGGCCAACCACAAGGCTATATGGGATGTCGAGGTCGTTCTTCAATTTAGGCATTTAGGATCTAGGTATTCAGCTTCGTTCTTTTCCTTCCTCATCTTTATTGTGACCCTCAGCTCAACCGGCGATGTAGGGGTCTCAAAGCGCCGGCCGGTGAGGCCGCGAGGGGATTGTCAAGTGCTTCGAGGTTTCAGCAGAAGCTTTTTGCATACAGTGCCCTAAACCCTAAACCACAAACCCCAACCCTACACCTTAAGCCCTAAACCCTAAAAGCCCTAAACCCTAAACCGTGGCTACAAAACCTAAGACCAAAACCCGAAACCCCCAAAGCCCCAACACAAATCTGACTCCTACGGTTGATGATATAAATCCTTAGCATGACCTTACCCATAGGGCCACAGGCTCCTGAGTAGTTTCTTTTTGTGGTTGGTATTTAGGATCCTATAAAGTAATCCCAAAAAGGAGCTGTGGGTAAGGACCGTAAACTATGGGAATTGTGGGTATATCGGGTAATGCAGGATTTAGATCATCAGCCGTAGCACCCCTGAGCCCGAAAAAGCTTACATCCTAGAACCTTAAAACCCTGAAAGCCAGAATCTCAAGAACCTGGGACCTCGAACTACGGTTTGGGTTTCGTCTTTAAACTCTGCATTTCATTGGGTTTAGGGTTTTAGTTTTTGGGTTTAGGCTTCGTTGGGCTTGCGCCTCAAGCTGAACGAAATTGCAAACCTTCAGTTCAACACTCTTCAATCTGGAATATATATATATATATATATTTTTTTTTATATAGACCCTCTATAAGAGCGCCGTAAACCCGAAACCCTGGGTCGCGGGCTCAGGGCACGGCGGACAGCATGGTTCCGAAGAAGACGGCACAGGAGTTCGCAATTTTGGGGTGTTGGCATTTTTGGTTTTGGGGTTTCGGGTTTACCTGCGGGAGGCTCTTTCTATCCAGACGGCTTGAAGGATCCAAGACATAGGCCACCCACAAGCGCATCCTATTGGGAAGTAGAGCTTTGCTTAAAATCCTGTGTTTTGAGAATTCGATTGGGCTAGATCCTTTTAATGGGGCTGGGCATGTAGGAGACTAGACCCTAAACCCTAAACCCCCTAAACCCTAAACCCTAAAACCCCAAAAACCTAAACCCTACATCCTAAACCCTAAACCCTAAACCCTTGGGGCTGGGCATGTAGGAGACTCTGGAGCTTGAGTCTTAAGCAGGGGGGGTAGGGATGATTTAGGAGGGAAATCCTCACCCGGAAAACCGGAGCCTAAACTCAACCCTAAACCGTCTGTTTAAGGTATATCTCCTAACTTAATCAGCCCAAGGGCATTTTCCCTAAACCCTAAACTAAACCCTACACCCCTACACCCCTAAAGGGAATTTTTTTGATTCTGCTTTCTAGAGAACAACCGATCCCAGGCTGTCCCGTTGTAGAGGCCCCGTAAGGAAGAATAGGCACGTCGGTTTAGGGTTTAGGCTCGTATGCTGTTGGCCCTTGGTTTCTGGGTCGATCGTGACATTTCTGGAAAGGACAACTAGGGTTTAGGGGGGTTTAGGGTTTCGGGTTTCGGGTTTAGGTAACCCCTGAGCCGATCGGCCTCTTTCCCCCAGCCCGACGCCAGGATATGGCCCAAGCGCTCCGGGCAGTGGAAGCAGATGTTCGCCTGCTTTTCTTGGAAGGCTCATGCGACCCTTGGGGTGCAAGTGGGGCTCTAGAAAGTAGGGTTGTGCTTTGGCGTTTAAGTTTCCGGTCGGAGAATGCAAGTGATCGGCCACCCTCTGAGCAAACCTTTGCGGATCCCTTAAAGGAAGCTTTGAAGGATCCCTTAAAGGAAGCTCTAAAGGATCCCCTAAAGGAAGCCTTTAAGGATCCCTGAAAGGATGCTTTAAAGGATCCCCCCTATACACGGTTTAGAGTCTAGGACCTGCTGGCAGGTCACTACCACCAGTTTCAGCTGAATGCTCCAGCCGCCGATGCCATCGCGACCTTCCTGAGCAAGTTTACGGCCTGAAGATGCCTGAAGCCTACTTGAGGCTTCACGCACCTGTGGCCCCCAAAAAACCTGCCGCAGCATAAAGAGTAAAAAAAGGGAACCCTAAACCCTAAACCGTAGAAGCCCTAATAAGGAGCCCTCAAGAAGGTAGGTTTTTCGGCTACAGGTCAGGCTTGGGGATCACCAGCCCCTGACCCCTCCAGACCCTCAACACCCAGGCCCTCAAAGGGTGCTTCTTAGGGGGTACCCCCCTTCCTCTTACCCGTTTAAGGCTCCTATCATGCTAAACCGGTCTACCGCAACCTCTGCGCAAAAGCATTTCGACCGAGTTTAGGGTTTAGGGTTTAGGGGTTTAGGGGTTTCAGTACCTGCCGGGTCTATGAACCCCCAACTTACCGGGCTTTGTACAGAAGTCCGCGCCAGAGAGACCAGCCGCTTGGATGCTGCTTGCCGCAGAAAGTACTTAGTACTTAGTAGCTGAAATGAGCACACTTTAAACCTTTTTGGGATAATATGATCCCTATGGTAGAACTGAAAGTGGTGCTTATAATTATGAACTCGGCAACTAAGAGTAGGGAAAGTCAGACCGGTTACGGAGATTGCTGTAGGGAGTGCAGGAGACCAGGTTCAGAGAGCCTGCAAGTGGTTTAGGCTTTAGGGTATTAAGTTAAGGTTTAGGGTTCAGGGTTTAGGGTTTAGGGGTTTAGGGTCTAGGCTTCAGGGTTTGGGTTTACGGTTTAGGGGTTAGGAGATGGCGTGGCTACGAGCGTCTTGAGCCACACCTCGAGCGAACGGAGGGTGTGTCGGATCATTGGGAAGAGGTAACCGACCATGTCCACAAGAATCCTCTAGGGCTTACCTGAAAGTTTAGGACTTTATATCAGGTGGCTAGTTACCGTTATAGAGGCCTTCTAGAAGGTCTATATACTTTATAGAAGCTTTATAGAAGTCCTATATACCCTAAACTCCCCACCTGCAGTTTCCTTTAACAAAGAGCCTGCCTTTTTAGGGCTCCTTACTATGATTTCTTAGATATAAGTCCGCACACTGTTAAGGGGTCATTGGTTTATAAATATGTGACAGCTTGGTAGCATGCTGCCAAGAGTACGAAAAGCAAAGGCAGGGCTTTTTTGCTTTCCAAGGACAAGCCAAGTTCTAGACGGTTCGGCATGGCAACTCTCATTGCGACACACTCATGGTATGGAAAAGCACTATACCCCCAAGACTTGAACCCCCAAACCCACAGTCGTCACCATAAATGTATGAACCCTGGAACTCTAAGACGTTTACCCTTAAACCCTAACCCTATAGACCCTAAACCCCAAACCCTAAACTCTATAGACCCTAAA
>CAJNJA010014365.1:0-11585 GCA_905231915.1 Symbiodinium necroappetens | reverse complement strand
GAACCGCCAGCAGATCCTGTTGACACGAGTGTCCAGGACGCGCCTGCAAGACTCCGACACTGCTCGGAGGAGCAGACTGAGCTTCCTGATGAAGCCGGCGAGTAATTCGTGCATTCGGCACGGCAAGCTTACCACGTGTATAAACACGTCGGTTTTCCCACATCCTGCACGTTAGGCTACCGTACTCAGCTACACGACAGATAAGACGGGTGTGAAAGTCCCTTGCTTTAATGCTCCGTGTTAGCTTACGTTGGCAGCGGCACTTGTATAGTCTCAGTGCTAGGATGTAGCTTTGATTATCTTTCTTACCGCAGGCGCCTTGGGCTAGCAGCAAAAAGTCGGCTACTTGTACTGTGTCGTAGCGTTCTGAACCTGTCTTCAGCTTCAAAGGGCTGGACCGTTTGTGACGAAGGCTTGGCCAGCCATCTGCCAACTTGCGAGCAGCTCCTCCTTTGAGGTGCGGTTTTGCGCAGTGGTCTGGCAAATGGGATTAGGAATTACAATCGTAATGGAACCGTTTTGCCCATAAATGGAGTGGATATCCTGCATTTTTCCCAGCCCAAACCCCCAACCTTACCTTAGGCTGCTTTGCTATATTTCGGATATACATTGGATCGTTTGATGCCATGCAACCCCGAGGATCCGTGTTGAATTTCGTAGCCTATCTAGATTTTTGCCATATCGTGAGCAATGGTTCAACGCTATGCCCCCAGCCGCAGCCCGACACCACGTGTTGGCTATTTAAGTGACAGAGACACACAGCTCAACCTTCGACGGTCCTCCGTGTCCAAACATTGCCTGCTACGTTCCTTGGCCGTTGACCATCGTCCCAAACCTTACACCCGAGGCCTTGAAGTGAGGGGCTGGTGATAGACGATGGACGTTTTGTGTACGAGCGGGCTACATTAATTACAAGTTTTACTGTAGCCGAATGTTCTTACCTTTGTTTGCCTGAAAGGTTTTGGGTCGGAGTAAACATAAAAATACGGGACAAGCCTATCGGCCTATGGACATATGTTGGGGGATGGATTCAAAGATGTGCAGGCAGTGCATTTCATGATCAGCATCAGCATTCATCACCATCACCTTCGTCATCATCACCCATATCAACAGCATCGCACTCACTCAACATCATCACCATGACGAAGTGCACTTCCATTTAGCGGCCATCCATTCATGTGCCGGCTGGTTATCAGCCGCATGCTGTCTGGCGAGACTGTAGTCGCAAACCCAACGCTCGCAAACCGTGAACCAAGAGGGACAAAAGCGTGAACCCATGGAGACAACCTATTGCCTTCGAAGACAGAAACACTTCCGAGGCCGCTGAGTGGTGCTCGCGGTCTTCGGGCTGGCCGCCAGGGTCCCAAAACAGACCGTTATGTGCAATCACGCTAAAGTCGCTGTTCCGAGACAGCAACAAATTGTTTGTATGACAAAGATGTCAGAGGCACCCGCCGGACGATGAATCACATGTGCAGGCGTGGTATATGGACTTATCCGAAAAAACAGGGAGGGTACACCTGAAAATTTACAGCCCCAAACGAAACCATTTTGCAGTATCGTTTTTGTCTTGTTTTTACAGAGTAGTATGCATTGTTTGGTCAAAGAAGATCTATGGAGTTTGTGCAGATGGTCAGGCCTGTCTGTCATTGCAACAGCAGCAGCTTCATCCTTAGGAGAGCCTTCCGTTGTAACAGGTGAGAAAAAAACACAAGACAAGAGGAAGGCCAACCTGGATTTGAAATCTGTGATGAAGCCTTGGTGTCTGACAAATTCATGCGTACTGCATGGAAGATTTGCATGCCGAGATCGTCATGAGATGCATTCGTACATATTTGAGTTTTGACTGTAGTTTCACATGGCTTCCACACAGTGTAGCTAGGTCGTGGGGCTTTGGGTATGGGATGTTTGCTGCTCTGGACGTCTGTTGTCAGAAGGACTAGAACTACTGGTCGTTCATGTGTGGTTGTCGTGTCTCTTACAGCCTCCTGACAACGCGGTGCTCGGTGACATTGTTATGAGTTGGACAGTTGGACCAATATCGCTACAGACCCTGCCAAGAATGTCCGCGTGTGACTGTCGAACAAGCCCCAAACCCTCATAAAACCTTAGTCGCCAAGACTTGGTTTAGCATTGTAATGTTTGCCGCCAGGGATTCTGCGGAGATCTGGTAAGATACCTAGGTTTCAGGCTGCAAGGCAACCCGGGTGGGTTTGGAGGGCCAGGATCCTGTGGACGGCAACCATTATATGGTCGCGCCAGTGAGAGCGAGCGATCGATCGAGCTGGGCAGGGAGAGAGGGCAGGAGGGTGGAAGGGAGGGCGAGGGCATGCGAGGGCATGCGCGCAGTGGGTTTTTTTTGTAGGTGCAAATCATCGAGGGGGTGAGCAAGTGAATCATTGAGTGATTGAGTGAGCAAAGGGGGTGAGAGACGTGTGGTCAAGTGATTTCATGGTCGTAGACATGCCATGCTTGCCAGCTTGAGGAAAACACTTTCTATGGTATGAGGGGTGCTTTACGATTTGGTTTTTTGTGTGGGGTTGAAAGAACCTACCGAGGACCACCGCAAGGGCCACCCGGGCCAGGACTGCCCCGAGCTTTGTGGAAATGCGACGAAAGGCAAGTACCGGCAGTTACGATTGCATTGCTATTGCTGCTGCTGTACGGTTGCTCCTTAAGAACCGACTTTTTTGTACAGTAAGTTTCAAGCGATCATGAAAGTTGTTGTTGTCAGGCATGTGGTTGTAAAGCTGCTTGCAGCAGCACCTGCCGCCACTACGACGACGACGACCACCACCACGACGACGACGACGACCGCGACCGCGACTGCGACTGCGACTGCGACTGCTACTTGCAAGTGCAACAACGCGACGGCTTTTGCTGCTGCATCAGCACCGGCACCAGCACCAGCCAAGCCCCAGCGCCAGCCCCAGCGCCAGCGCCAGCACCTGCGCCAGCACCAGCACTAGCACCACCCCCACCAGCACTACCAGTAACAGCCCCACCAACAGCACCACCAGCACCAACAGCCCCACCAGCACCAGCACCAACAGCACCAGTCACCAGCACCAGCCCCAGCCCCAGCCCCAGCACCAGCCCCAGCGCCAGCCCCAGCACCAGCGCAAGCACCAGCACCCGACGACCACGAGCCACCGCCACCCCTACGGCACCACCACCACGACTACCACGATGTGTTTGTAAGGCTCAAAGACTGTGGCCAATTGTTTCCCATTTCTGTTTGCAGGAGCTAATGACTCCAGACCAGTGCCTGGCCCTCAGCACTGAGATTAATTAGAGTAACGATGACAGAATCACCAAGCTTCGAAATGTGTCCGCCGTTGCAGATGCATTGACCAGGGGTTCACATAGCACGAGGCCTCAGCTGGCGCCGCAGGAAGGCGACCGACAGATCGCAGTCATGCTGCATGTGGGAGCCAGTAGGATCTTCGTTATTTTTGTGTGCGCGGCTGATGTCCCACTGCCTTTCAGCGTTGTCCAACAAACTGCAGATGCTGCCACGTCAACTCATGACGAAGTCTGCTCCTTGTCAGCTGCACCGTTTAGGGTTGCTCTGCATTCCTTGTCCGATGCTATTTCGCCTCGCTGGCGAGATGAAGCGTTTTTGTGGTAAGCAGCACGATGTCGGAATGCAGATAGCTCCGACAAGTTCGTTAAGCTACGGGAATTTGATCTGTATCTTCGGCAAGGAAAAAACCACCTCTAGTTGCATGCTTTCTAGGTGTCTGCTCGGTCGAATACCCAAACGTCTCGGGAACCTTACGCAGCCTTGTAGAAGCCCTGGCTCTTTATATCTGAGCCCTCAACTTCTGTGGCGCCTCGCATGACGTTTTAGGGCCAGGGCCCCAGGTGCAGAGGGTTTGAGAGGAAGTTTAGGCTGAAAAGGGTGGATGGTTCAGGGTTGGACCCATGGGCCCTTGAAGCCTGCGTTGAGGTGTGATTGGTCGTGCTTTTTTGACAGGAACCTGTCCGAGGATGAGGATAAAGCACTGAGGTTCCACGGGACATGAACCGGAGCATTTCTGGGCCGTCGCTTTCGGCAGGCCGTCCCGTCAGTTCGTGGATCGAGGATTCGAGTTTCAGATTGCTGGAACGGGACTGGAGAGTTCGGATTCGTTTGAGGAGCCCAGTGAAACATGATTCAGCGACCGGACCATTGCTTTGCTAAAAAGACTGCCATCTCAGGCAAGTCCAACTTGGGAAGCTCTCTGTCCCAGAATGCCTCCACGCCGATGCCTCAGGGCCAGTGTTGCGCTTGCACATGGCATGGACGGCACGAAAGTTCCAAAGCCTTCCAGACGCTTCGAAACGCCAGAAAACTTCATGCACTTAGCCGCCACGCTCAAACCCTGGGCGCGGCCTTAGGGTTCGGGGCTTTAGCATGAGCAGCGCCTCGAGCGGACTCGCGAACGGCAAGCCAGCCACGCTCATACAACGATCCCCCTTTAAAACAAAACACAGCAAGACGAGACCACTAGACCAGAACCCTGAACCCTAAACCCCAGAAGCCCCAGAAACCCTAAACACCAAGGATCGACCTCTCGACGGTGGATCGCGAGAGCCTCCCTCTCGGGGTCACGCGGCTCTACGGCAAGCGCATGAAGCTGGATGTCAGGCGCATGCAAGGGCTTTGGGTTTAGCGTTGGTCACTGGAGGCTGGGTTCTTGAAGGGTCTCACTGCAGGTTTTTTTTGTTTGGGTCCTCTAAAAGGGACTCTGTCTCAAAAAAAGTGTTCAGCAAGGTTACCAATCCCAGTAGCTAATGCACCCGCCCGGAAATTCGAAGCAACGCAAGCTCCGGCGACATCTCAACAAGGATTCAGCCGGCTTTGGGAGTTGTGGAAAGGATTGGGGGTACCCACGGGTAACTCCCAGGGTCGAGGTTGGACGGTTGAAGAGTGGACAGGTTTCCCTGGCTAGCATCCATGCCCTACCGTCCTTGCTCTCTTTCTTCCTTCATGTTTGCATTTTCTTCGCCCTCGGTGTGGGGCTGTTAGCTTTAAAGGCCACCCTGGTCCTAGCCAGCCAGGCTTCCCACCTCCAGCAACCTCAGAGTGTTTGGCAAGAAGGCTGCTAGCTGGAGTGCTGTTCGTAGGTGCTTCGACACCCTGCCCAGCATCCAAAACCGCATCTCCAGATTTCGACAGATGCAAACAGTGAGAGCGAGCGGTCTCCGAATTCCCGGAACGCAAAGCCCTGAACCCTCAGCCCTAAGCCCTAAAGGCCCTAAACCCTAAACCCTGAACCCTAAGCATGAATTTTGTAGGAGGCCTAAGCCCAGAATTCCAAAGTCCAAAGACGTGAGTTCGTCCGCCAGGTCGAACCCGGCCATGATCGACTTGAGAATGAATTACCGAAATCTCCTGAACGAGTTCAAGGCTGATGGGTTCCTGGAGAATTTTCTCCTGTTTTTGGGTTCCTTCTTAAAGGCTCCGGTAATAGGGCTTCGCAGGGGGTGTTCTAGTGTGGTTCAGGTCCTCGGCCGTTGATGGAGAGTTTCTTTCTTCGGGGCTTCGAAGACTTGGAGTCGTGGATCTGGCCTTGCTCTTTCTGGAGTTTGGCTTTTCGGAAAAACGGATTGAGCGTCGCGACCTGGAGTTGATGTGGAGTGTCGGACGTAGGCTTTGATATCCTAAACCCCGTACCCTTTAGACCCTTTTGTGCAACGCCCGAGCTCAGGTGCCGCCTAACGAAAGGAGTAGAGTGGGCGCGGGAATGGCGTCGGAAGTGTGGCTGATAAACAATGCGTCGGATGGCTCAGGGCTTGCAGAGTTTGACTAAGCAAGAAAAATTCCGCAACACTGTGGCAACGATTTTGGCGCGGCTTTTGACGAGCTTGGTGCTGCCTCATGAGAACGACGACTCGTCTTCCCTATCCGTAACTTCTCTGGCTTTGGCGGTTTCGGGGTTCCTGGGGCCCAAGCCCTGCGCACTGCGGAGAGGTTCACCACGGCAAGATCGTGTCCAATCAGCGTCTGCCTCAGAGATCCCAAAGACGTTGGTGTGTTTCCTTCTGTGTCTGGGTAGGGCCCATCCTCACTCATTTTGGACCAATTTGGAGCATGAACTCCCTGTCTTTCCATACTAGCTTCATTGTGTGTTCGGCATCCTTTGTCGTTTTAAGGACTCCTGTGCAACTTTTGAAGACGCCGAAAGGCCGTGGTGCCTTACAGGGCATCTCGCATCAAGCCGACGCATGGACCGCTTCCGGTTGATCCAGTTCCTGTACAAACCCAATGTCTCTTATCGACTAGCAGCAAAAAGCCTTCTAATCATTAGGGAGCCTATCTTCTAATTATTTCGCAGCCAATCTTCTAAGCACTGAGGAGCCTCTCTTCTAATTATTAGGGTTCGCTTTCAAGAGATTTCAGGGCAAGAATGGAGCCCCCATAATAAAGCTGCCACGTCACCTTTTTATACCTTAGATTATGGATCTCTTGGGTCTCCTTGTGAACGAAGTGAGGTTAAGCGGAAGTCTCGGACTAGTTCGAAGGGGGCTAGGTCCTGCATGGCAGGCCTCTCTCCGTTTTTGGTTCTGTTTCTGTCTGTCTCTCTCTCTCTCTCTCTGTCTCTCTCCTTTAGGTTTTCTCCTTCTTCTCTTTCCCTGCAGCATTGCAGCTGTCGGCGAAGGTTTGTCTTGATGAAGCCGCGGCCCAAAGCTGCTTTGAACAAGCCGAAGGCCGGCTTCGCCCCTGCAAGGGGGGCTTCAGCGATAATGATGATGTTGATGATGTTGTAGGTGACGACGGTGGTCATGATGTCGGTCGTGTCGCTAGGGGTCCTCCTCATCACGACTGCTTCAATGAGGCTCACGTGTGCAAGAGTACTGTACAGTGTAAAACTCGAGGACCCGCGCGTGGTACCGTGCTTTCAGGGAGCTGGGATTTCAGGGGGACAGGGTCCGAGGTTTCTAGGAGTTCTGCGGAGCTTCGGGAGTGTTGGAGTTCGCCATTTGGGCTACTGAGTCTTTTTTGGGGAGGTTAGGGAGGTTAGGTAGGACCGGCTGGGAATTTGGGATTGACTGCACCAGATGCGATGCTCGCCTGAGGCCCGCAGTATCTGAAACCTGAGGGAAGAAGACACAGAGATGATCCGAGAGAGGCGTTAGGTGTCCTGTCCCACCTTTGCTCCACACCGACTCCCCCAGAGCCACGGTGCTGGTGTTGCATCGATTCTTAGGAAGATTAGTGTCAGGGTCAGTTGACTGCGACGCGGGCAGGCATTGGAGTACCCGGAGGGTGTGAACAAGGCCGTGCCCCTGCGAGCCCAAGTGGCCGGGCTAAGCCCTAAAACCCCTAAACCCTAGCTCTAAATCCAAACCCTAAGGAAGCCCTAAACCCTCACTCCGGGGGTCCCAGGTTCAAGAAGTTCAATCCTTCAGCCTCAAATTCAATTTCGGCCCTTAGGCAGAAGCCTCAAATCCCCTTAAAAGCCCTCAAAGCCCTGAGCCTTGCCAGCAAAATAAGCCCTTTAGGTCCTAAACCCTCTGAAGGCGCTCTTCCGGAAGGTCGCGCAGATGCGGGCCAAGGCCAAAGAGGAGGGCGGGCCTCTGCCAGGAACCCGATGCGGGTTTTCCATAGGTGCAAAAAAAACCGGGTTTCGAAGCAGCAAGCGGTCGGAGGTTGCTCCGCACGTCAGGGTTTCATAAACTTTTTGTATTGGTGTTTATAGCGGCTTTGTCGGGTTTTGTGAGGGGCTTTGTGTCCACTGTTTTGAGATGGTGGTCCAGAGAGCCAATACCTGTCCATCAACAAGAACGGTAAATCTCAAAGCCCCTGAACGCCACCACCCTCAGTCCGAAACCCTTCCAAGCCGCACTGAAAAGGCACCCAAAGACTCACCCAAAAAAAACCAGCTCGAGAGCCAGGCTAAAGACCACCCTGGACACTGAACCCCCTAAGCCCGAAACTCGAGCCACCAAGCTTTTCGGGTTTTTTTGTTGTACTGAGGTCGCCGAAGAGCGCTCGGAGCGGCAATGACGACCTGCTCCCCGTGGAGGCGGGCCCGGCGTCGGCTCTGGGTTTTTGTTTGACGGCCTGCGCTTGGTACCCGATTCGGCAAGGGTTTCATAGACCCTCCTATACGGTTTGTGCTTGGTTAAACACCACAGGTGTTTTCTGTAAGCCGATCTACAACCTACTGTCCAAGGCCCCTGTGGGTGTTTTAGTATGTTATGCGATGCGTACCAAGTTTTTAGTTGCGAGTGGCAACCTATACCTCAACAAGTCGAAACGCTAGGGGACCTAGGGTTTGAGGGTAAGGCTTTGGGGTCTAGGGTTTAGGGTGAGCTCCAATCAAGCCTGTGGAAAAGGGGTTTAGGGTTTCGGGGTTTGGGGTTTAGGGTTTGGGGTTGCTAGGGAGTTTGTAGCCACGAGTGCTGCTGAACTCGCCCCTCCCGGCAAGACTGCAAGAGGCCTGGATGCAAAGAAGGGTTGCTAGGGAGTTTGGAAGAATATAGCTGGGGCGCCGAGAGGCTGTCGTGAACACAACAAACTACGGGCTTTCAAGGCGAGAAGCGCAAGTCCTGATCCCCAAGCTTCTGCACTGTAGACTGGTCGACCCGTATGGCTGAACACTGTGGATATGCCGACTGGCGAAGCCAGCCCTAAACCCTAAGCCCTAAACCCGAAACTAACCAGTGTTGCGGGGCTATGCAGAGCCTTGCCTGCCTTGCGCGAGAGTGAGAGTCGAACCCCGAAACACGAAAGCTCTAAGCACCAAGCAGGGAAAGCCCTCAGACCCTCATCCTAAGCCCCTAAGCTTTGGGTTTTTGAACAGGAGGACGTCGACGAGGACGGCAGTCCGCGAAGCAAGCCGGACCCGACTCTTCAGAAAGAGGTCGGAGCTTCGCTTGTTTTCCTCCTTAGCACCATTATAGGGTTTCGGGTTTAGGGTTTAGGGTTTAGAGTCCGGGCGAAGTGGAAAGCCTGTTGCAAAAAAGGGTTTAGAGTTGTCCAAACGCTCCTTTTGCCAGTAGTTTGGGTTCCGGGTGTTCTTTCTGGGCCAGAGGGAGTTATTGGCGGGTAGGGGTTTGGAGCGGGGTTTCAAGGGGGCCCGGGAATTTTGGGGCTTGCGGTTGTTCAAGCCTTGCGATGGGTGAATGCCCCTGAGACTTTGGCCAAGAGCCGACCAGTTCTCCTGACAGGTGAGCAGGTGGGGCAACCTAACCCCTAAACACCAAATCACAGGAAAAGCAAGCACAACACTGGAATTTCAGAGCAAAGCCAAAGGCACTCCAAAAGAAGCCGAAGCCCGGCACCCCAAAATTGAAACGTCTGCCCCCTCCCCGCCTCGGCGACGGGTATGTCTGGCCTCAACGTTAACCTGGGTGCCAAAGAGTGTTTTTGCTTGTAGCATAACCTCGAAGGTTTGATGTTTGGTGTTAAAGCCCCAATTCTTAAATGCCAATCCCTAAAGCCTTAGACCCGAAATTCAACTGGGCAGGTTCGGGAGATCGCCAGGAATGCCAAGGTTCAGGCCACACACTCGTCCATGGAGTACCCGCCGAACAGCGGCAACGGCGGCCCCGGCAACTATTCGAAGCTTTGATTACTTGGGATTAGGTGTTGCGGGTTTAGAGAACTGGGCAGTATAAAATCTGTTTCAAGTGCTAACGCAGAATGTGACACAGTCTAGCCGCTTAGCCCATTCAGAAATAAGTGCAAGCATCGGCATGGAGCAGAGCCGAGAAACGAGCCGACAGCCACGTTTCTTTATGGTGCAGTTGGCTCGAGCTCCCAGCAACCCCAGCAGCAGCACCCCGACTCATCTCCGTAGCCATGGCAAAGCGCAGTGCCAACCTCTTGGTGGTGGCCCTGGTGGCCTGCGCCCTGCACCTGGGACCTTTGATGGAGAGCTAAAAAAGGGGTTTCTGACAGGGTTTCTATGAGGGTTAGTACTCTACGGGTTGCTGTGATTATCTGGGAAGTGTGCACTTTTCATGGCTGAGTTTTGTCTTCAGGACGCTGGAGAGAACCCTGAGACAGTGACTATCTCTGTGTGCGTGTGAGAAAAAATGTGATACCCACCCCCGCCCCCAAAAGCTGCGAAGCTTCGGACATCCCCTGAGCGAGGCAATCCGCAAACCCTCAGCCCACCGAAGAGCCCCAAGCCCGGTGGGCCAGTACCCGAGGTACGTCCTGCTGCCCGGTGAGAGCTTCGTCGCCCCCCAGCCGCTCCGCACCGCCGCGTCACAGGAGGCTCCGGGAGCTTTCGCGCAGGCGCCCAGCTTCCAGGCGCTCAGGGGGGGGGGGCTCCCGTTAAGGGCTCCCTTTGAGGGCTCGTGTCAGAGGGGTTTTAAAGGGGCTCCCTTAAGATTTTTAAAGGATCCCACAAGATAATAAGGGTTCTATGGGTGGTTCTGTAAGGGTTTCCGGTGAGGCAGATCCCCTGAAGATGATGACCACGGTAAAACTGCAAACCTGAGACCCTGAGCCGTTTTTCTGCCAGACCCCAAAAGACTCTCATAAGATCATCTTAAAGCTCTCATGAACACCTTGTACGACTTTCAATCCATCTTCCAAGCCATGTTAGAATGATCACTAAAAGCCCTAAATCCTAAACCCTGCTGTAGCTCGAGAGTCTTATGGCATGTCATTTTTTCCGGCCATGTCGGTGTAACTCAATCCTGCACTTGTGCCAGCATAGAGAGATGCATTTCAGCTGCCATGAAACTCAGTGCAGATTTCGGCAGGTCCTGGGGACTGCCAGTAACGGGTATGTGTGGTGTTGGTGGTGCATCCATTTGTTAAAAAACAACTCCAAACCCTAAGAGGTGTCAAAAAACTCCCTAAACCCTAAGAGGTGTCAGATAAAAAACCCCAAACCCTAAAGCCCGGCTCTCGCGCCGGACCGGAGGCGGAGGGCCGCTCGGTGCAAGTGAGCATGGCCGCGACGGGAGGCCTAGGGCCTGGGGCCTCCAGGGTTGAAAGGAGCCCTACCTTAAAGAAGTGCTTCTGAACATGATCCTTTAAGGATTCTATTAGTAAGACCCTCCCCCCCAAAAAAAAAACAAAAAAACAGAGCCACGTCACCCTATAAACAGGGTATAGCCCACCACACAAACCCCTGAACATATCCAACATCAAGCTCTAGCCTGACCGGAGGCGAGCCTACTCGATTTCCGCTTGTGTTCCTCGGAGTCTCGGTGAGATTTAGTCGGGAACCTTGGGCGGGAGGTCCCCAACTCCTAGACCAATCGGAGGAGCCATTTTTTGAACATTTTCAGATTTGCCAGACTTGAGGAGGATGGCATCTGCTGCGTCGCGGTGTGAGCGCGCAAAACCTGCAAGTTCCCCGACCCTCTCCTGACCACCACCGACAAAATCCAAAGTAGAACCCCACAGAGCCCGGCAAGAACCCGAGAGACACCCCAAAGCCCCAAAAAGAGAGCACGAAGCCGGAGCCCCGAGGATTGCTGGCGGGCACCGCGGCCGTTGGCCTCCTGGCGGTCTTCTTCTACGGCCCCTTGGCTTGGGCCCTCGAAGCTTGGGGGGTTTTTGCCCCTGTTTTTGTCGGTTTTCGCCAGGCAGATCTGTGTGTTTTTTTTCAGAACGGGCCACCCTGGGA
>CAJNJA010014364.1:17820-37850 GCA_905231915.1 Symbiodinium necroappetens | reverse complement strand
TGGCCCAGCCAGTGAGCTCGATCCACTGCAAGATGTTATGCCCATCCAGGATCTTGTTTGCTTGCGCAAAGTCCCGCACTGCAGCCACAAGGTGGCCACGCCAACGAGGCCCCATTGCTGTTCCAGGCCGCCCGCTGGGAAGCCTGAGGCCTGTTACCGTGCTGGCTTTGTTTTCGATCTCCAGCCCAAGTGCAGAAAACAAGCAGTCACCATCGCCAGGAACGTCTCTCAGAGCATAGTCCCCCTGGGTCAAGACACCAGGAGAAGCCTGTGGCCGTGCCACAAAAAGTACCGTGGGATGGATGCTTCCATGTGACACAGACCCTAATGTTCACATGTTACGATATACTAGAATAAGCCATAAGATACCATGATGTACCATAGTTTCTACAAGAAGCTTTCATGTTTTTACTGTAATATACTGTAATCTGTCCGTTTGCAGCAACCCCATAAAGGCTCAAGTAGATACGGTACATGGGGTTTAGGGTTTTGGGCCTAGGGTTTAGGGCTTAGGGTTTAGAGCTCAGAGTTTAAGGCTTGGAGTTTAGGGTTTTGGGCTCAGAGTTCAGGGCTTCACTTCCACCTGTTGCGCTTCAGCACGGAGAGCCGGCGGAGCCACGAATGTCATCGTGCAACCTTCCACTTGTTTTGGTGTCTCGAGGATTCGAGTTGCAGGCCCCCTAAACTCTCAACAACCCTATAAACCCTGAACAACCCTATAAACCCTAAACAACCCTATAAACCCTAAACAACCCTATAAACCCTCAACAACCCTATAAACCCTAACCCAACTGAACCCCGAAGCTTTGCATTGAACTTAAAGCTTGCCCTGCGCAAGGGCTGAGGCTGCGTGGATTGCTTAGGGAGGTTTCAGGGTTCGTATTTCTTCGGGAGGATCAGGGGCCTTGGTACGTGGGTTTAGGGTTTAGGGTTTAGGATGTCATACCAAGGCTCGGAAGTCTGTTGATTGGGGTTTTTGTACTGGCAACACTACCCTAAGGGTCCATGTACCCAAATAGTATATACTTTGGCCTTAAAGTAGTCCTTACATAGGTACATTGGGGCCAACGTATATACTATATGAGTACATGGACCCTTAGGGCTACTTACAACCCAGTTTCGAAGTCCCCTGGTACGTCAAGCAATCTTTCCTGATTAAGGAAGGTCCGGTGCGGGGGCGGCGCATGAGTCTCGAAGATAGAGCTAGGGCGATGTGGGTGGCTTTTGCGTGGTAGTGTCTGTGCGAATATATACACCACGGACAATTTCAATCAATAGGGCATCCAACAGGGCTTGGGAGGCAGCATACCTTAACCGATAAGGTTTGGGTTTTAACATGGGAGCTTTGCTTATTGGAATAAATGTTTTGGGCTATGTTACACTAGGTATAACCAATACTTGACGCGATAATCCTGCTCCTTTTAGGCATAAAGGGAGACAAAGGTCCCAACACAGGTTATTAAAGTAATACAAACATGCAAATAGGCAACAGACAGCTCTACATTACGTAATGACCCGGACGCCCGACATCCTAGACCGCGAAACTTCCGTATGCCCGAGCCTGCCATGATGCCGAGGAAAATGGCGAGGACACCTGTGTTCCATTGATTTGAAGACGTAGGGGCTCTGAGTAATTAGTGTGTAGAGGTCATGACAGAGGCCGCAAAGTTTAGAACACAACAACTTGTGTTTTCCCAAGGGCTCCAAGTATGCAAATGGTACCTACTTTGGGGCCTAAGGTCTATAAATAGGACCTACTTTGGGCAATTTGGAGCCCCAGGGTTTGTGCCCCGGTATTCCAGCCTTTCAGGGTTGCATGTTCCAACTTGTCTTGGCTTCCAGTGTGAGAACGGTTAACCACCTACCTCCAAGCCACTGAACCCCTAAACCTAAACCCCTAACCGTTAACCCCTAAACCCTCAAACCCCCAAAAGCCCTGAAGCCCTAAACCCTAAAATGTTATTCGGGCTTGTTTAGTCTTCGAGGCTCTTTGCAGGGCTTCGCCTCGTATCCGACACTCGGGGTACTAAGGCCTATCGGACTTAGGATACGGTAAACCCATCCTCCGCGGAGCGACGTGTTGTGGTTAGGTCTATAAGTATCCCTAAGGGTCCAAAGGACCTAATAATTAGGTACTTGGGTTTAGGATAGTAGTTTTGTAGGTTAGTATTTGGGAGAGTATATGATTATTAGGTACTTGGACCCTTAGGGTATAAACTATATGGGTACATGCAGACCCAGAAGATTGACTTGGTGCAGTAAGGGAGCGGCTGCGAAACTGTATCAGCAACGGTGCATGTGTTCTGTAACGAAAAGAACTGCTGGCATGCAGGGAGGCTGAGCAGGCTGTTTGTGATCGTACATCTGGATGTGCACCCCGATGTTTGTTGTGAGAAAGTTGTCTTCACTGATAATTGGGCACGTGAATAGCAGGCCCTCCAAACGACAAATAGCCCCTCTTGAAACTGAACCCCTCCTGCAAGGGTAATGGCAACGGTGCCTTCTGAAAGCGACGATTACAATCAAAGCATATCAAAATGTTGATGAGCATCCCTGAACCCCTAAACCCTGCTACATCCGAACCAGAACCCCACTGATATGATGTCCGGTCTAACCGTCACTCGAGTACCTCGTCGACTGTGCCGCACCTTGGCGCAGGAATGCCCCTAAACCCTAAACCCTAAACTAATCAGAGGAGATTAGGGTCTCAAAGCCCGAACCCTGGCGATGCCTGAACTCTTTTCCCTGCACCCTAAAGCTCTGAACCCGGTCAGACCGGTGAGGGATGGTAAAGCCGCCGGGTCTACGCGGACTGTGGTGACTTTGCGCCTTCTAGAAGTATGGCCTTTCAGGATGTTTTTCAGCAGGCCAGAATCTCGAGGCGGGGTTCCGATGCCGGGATTCCCCGGCGTTTCTTTGTGTCTACCTTAACCCATGTGCAAGGCCGGCCCAAACCTTTCAGGGGGTAGATGTTTACAGTTCCACCGAAGCTGTGGCTTGCTATAGAGTGTGGCCGAATTATGTAGAACTAAGAAAGCATGCAGAGAGCAAGAACCCTAAACCCTACTTGAGAACAGCTGGGGTGGTTGCGACTGGACAACATGCTGATGCAAGCACGCGATAAGTGGGCGCGCCCCATTCCTAAAGAAGCGGACCCACCGCGCGCACACGGTGTACAGCCCTAAACCTTACATCCATAAACTCAACCCCTCAACAATCTAAATTCAGAAGATGCCGTATCAAACATGTATACCCCGAACCCTGCTGTCATTGACGACCTCAGCCTCCACTCCTGAACACAAAGCCATGGATCAAGCTTCTGGCTTCGAGTTTTAGGGCTGAGGGGTCTAGAGTTAGGTTTCAGCTTTTAGCGGCTTACGGGTTCAAGGTTTAGAATTTGCGGGTTTGGGGCATACCTAAACCACCACACAAAACCCATCTTTTTCATGAAAAAAAACCGGAAACTCATGAAAAGGAGCCTTACAAGGTACTAGTAGGTTGCTTAGGGTCTAGGTAACTTTGGGTTGACTTGATGCCTAAGCCATGCTAAACCCAAAACCCCCCAAACCCTTCAATTTCAGGGTTGAGGTTGAACCCCAGGCCTTCAGGGCAAACAGGGCCTTTCCGCTCGACCGGAGCGTGGCAGAATAGCATTCGAGGTTTAGGGTTTAGGGGGTTCAGGGGTTCAGGGTCTAGACCCTTACTAAACCCTAAACCCCTAAACCCTAAACCCCTAGAGGGGTTCAGGGTTCAGCGGGTTTCGGGGTTTAGGGTTTAGGGCTTTCGAGTCGAAGTCTCGGGTCGTCGGCTTCAGAGCTAGTTTTAGGGGGGTTTCGGGTTGTCGGGATATGTTCGGAGGCTTTCTCGCAAAAATGAAACAACGAATAAGTGTAGCATCACTCCCAAAAATTCGCATGAGAATTTCAAACGCCGCCAGGCTCCGCAGCAGTGTGTGCAGGGAAAGGCCCCCAAATCCCGAATTCATGAAGCCTTGAATCCAAAAGCCCTCAAGCCCCTAACACAAGACCCCCTAAAAACACCCTACAACCCTAAGCCCGAACAGCCTAAAGCCCCTAAAGCCATCAATCTTGGGCCGCAGGCCATGACAGCCCCGCGCCGGTCTCCAAGCTCTGCTTAAAATGGCCAGAGAGGGAACCCCCTCTTGGACAAGGCCCTGTACTACAACACGAAATGCAAGGCCAGGATTCTGCTGATGATGATGTGCTCATGCTGGCGGTTTTAAATATGGTGGTGGTGAGACTGTGGTGATGATGAAGAAAATGGGAATTCTCATAACCATAGAAAGATATCCCTAAGTGAGGGTTGTATATTGGCAGCATCATTCAGAACTGCAGGGACGGGGATGTCAGCATACTACCTACCTCGCATGGGGCTCATGCTGCATGCTTGAGTACAGAGCTGCTTGGCCAAACGCATGCGAAGACGTGACATAGGGCTGTGGAATAGAACTTGGGTGCTCAGCGCTTGCCGGCACTCGAAAGCATAGGATATAGAGGAGGAGGAGGAGGAAGACGAGAAAGACGACGACCACGGCGACATCGACAGCAACGGTGACCATGGCAACGGCGAAAAGCACTCAACCAACATCAGCAAAAACAAGAACATGAATCAATCGCAAACCCAACAGCCACAAGTAATCAGCAACAAACAAGGGGTACTACTATAGAGGTTTGAATAATCAGAACAGCGAGATGCAGGCCTTTCTGTCTCTACCATCCCCCCCCCTCCATCCGCAGAACGTGGACTTCTTCTGGAAAGAAAACACGAATCCCCCCTCCTCCGATAACGAAGGAGCCAGCAAGAATGAACACCGTAGCGTCAAGTGTGGGTCTGCTGTTATTTGGGGGTTTGGGGTTTGCCCTCTTCCGGCCTTTCTTCGCCGTCATCCAGAGCAATTTAGTGCATGTTCCATCCCAATCATCCTTCTCGTCTTCCTTCTCGTTCTCATCAGCTTCATCCCCTAATCGTCATCTTCACCCTCATCCTACCTTTGAGTGGGGGGGGGAATCTGCATCCTGATCTTCATGCCTTCTCGCATCCCCTGTGGCATTCTGGGCATCCGGGCCTCCATTCCTCCATCGAGTCCCCCCTTCGGAAAACAGAAGGGGGGTGTATGCCGCTGAAACGACCCTACACCGCCTGCACTATAGGGCCTATAGGGTTTAAGGCTTTAGGGGCCCTAAACCCTAAACCCCTACACCCTACACCTTGAACGCTTGCTGCAGCTGCAGTGTCGGCCGAGGCGGGCACGCGTAGCTGTTAAGACAAGGACACTTCCTTGAAGTATACTTGGGATCCCTTTTGGGTTTAGGTTTTAGGGATGTTTAAAGTTTAAATAGGAAGTATAGGGTTTATACTTGGGATCCTTTAGAGCTTTACAGTCCATGCGAACCTGGGATGAAGGGCTTCTTTTTGTCAGTCGCTGGGTCTGCAAGAAACCGACATGGGCAGAAAACAATGTCAGAGGCTGCAGGTATCCTCGTTGACTCTGCTCGAACGGTCAAGGAATCCTGCAGGCCTCTCTAGCCTAGGTCTCACCTGTCTCGAGACCCACACTCACTCTCAGGACAGCTAAGAAAATAAAGATCAACCCCCAGCCCCCAAGTAGGGCCAAGCAATCTGGGGCATGCCGGTGCAGCGGTTGCTCCCTTAAGACCGCAAGCGGCCACCAGAAGTTCCTCAAACAAGTACTTGTGTATCAGTACACATACTTGAGCAGTAAAACTAAACACTTAGCCGATCTGAGAAACCCTCGTGTCTCGAGGTTGCCGCCGAGGATTCTCTGCAGTCTAAGAGTCCCTTTGTGAGGATCCATCCCGGTAAGAATGACTCACTCTTCTGGAGGAGTCATAAGTTTGGAAAGAAACCCGAACTTATCGGACTACCCATGTACTCCCGAAGTACATGTAGTCTTCCGTCAAGGCCTTAGACACCAAAACCCTCTGTTATATGTAGCCAGCCCCAACCCTTAAAAGCCCCAAAGAGTACAACGACCCTCAAATTTAAATCCAGAGACCCAAATCCCCAAACCTCCCGCTTCAGGGTTTCTCCATTCCTGCGACTAGATGCAGAAGAGTCCACAACCACCATACTCCTATAACCCCCCGACCCCGCAACCGTAAACCCTAACATGCTCTACACCAAGCGCACAGGCACTCAGAACCAGCCGACGTTCCTTGCATGGCACGGGCGCAGGGGTTTAGGGTTTAGAGTCTATAGTTTATAGGGTTTACCTGAAGCTCCGTCATGCTACCTTCGACTTTAAGGAAACCGTCAGAAGAAACCCACAAAGGTAGGTGAGTCAGGGTTCAGTGAGGCCCCAACCCCGAACCCTAAACCCCCAAACTAAAGCCTAAACCCTAAACCCTAAACTAAACCCTAAACCCTAAGCAATAAATAACTAAACCCTATAGGACCCTTAAACCCTAAACTAAGCCCTAATTAGCCTAAACCCTCTACACCCTATATAAGGGTATCTCGCTTTCCGGGCTGAGCGGTTCCTGCTGCTCTAGGGCTTGGGGCTTTTATGAGCTGTGATGGGGCTTAGTGGGTCGGATTTTTTGGCTTTAAGGGTTTAGGGTTTAGCTCCCTAAACCCTAAACCCTAGTGGGTTGTGCTTTTTATTTAAGGTTTTCTATGGATTCTGTTAGATTTGCATCTTTACGCACCCTGGGGCTTTCTGAGGATGTTCGTGCTCACGACTTCAGGTGTTTAGGGTCTCGGGGGGTGTTGGAATTAGGAAGAAGGTCTGGAATGCAATTGCCGTGCCAAAAGGCGCAAGAGGATGAGCCTAAAATAAGGGCATTGATGATGAGAAGAGGGTATAACAGGGTTTTGGAGTACAATTTCAGTATGACCATGATAAAGAACCCGAAGGGCAAAGAGAACTAAGTAGTCATGCCTTCTGTGCTGTTCTACTCTGTGCTAGAGGTAAGACTTCAAGAATGCGAAATCTTGCTTTGCCACAAGCAAAATTACCTCAGTTAACCACGATCACCATTAGCATCACCAGGGCTGCCACCGCCACCTTAATCTACATGTTCCTTATCATCTTGGTCGTCGTCGCCCCCCATGAGCAATTTCACCACCTTCACCATCATCACCCTCCTCACCGTCGTCGTCATAATCGCCATGGCCACCCAACCCATCATCATCGTCTTCGGCACCATCTGCTTACATGTCGAATTTGGGAAACTCCAACAACCCTCCGCGTAGAACTCCCTCAAAAAACCCTTGTCTAAAACTCTTGCGGAAACCTCTATAGAGCCCTTTTGAACCTCTTGTAGCTACATGGCTCCTTAAAATCCTGCAATGCAACTCTGAATGCCAGCCCTCATATGTAGAATCCTTCATTAATAGTATGTAGATGTACCGTGCAGACAAAACATAGATGCAGACATACCGACACATCGACAGATAGACACTTAAGCTTAGAAATACCGACCTTTAGATCAGCATACAGAAAATATAGACATAAGTACATATTCAGATGTAGATGTAGATATAGATATCGATAAGTATCGGTTCAGATTTAGCTAAAGAAATGGAACGACAGATGTAGATATAGATGTTTCTAGATAGATATACAGACTACAGACGTGGATACAGATGCAGATACATGTATAGAAATATGGATATGGGCACAGATTCCAATATGGATACAAATACAGAGATACAGAAACAGTAAGAACGAACCCTGAATAAGATCGCCCAATGTGGGGGCCCTTCAATGCTTTTACCAACCCTTGCAGATCCCTCTCTGGAAGCCGTAATTTAAGTACCATCCATCCCCACTCGAATCACCTTGCTTACACCTCAACCAACCTACACCTTAAACCTGTAAACCGCTAAACCCTAACCCAACCAGCAAGCCCTGAACTCTTGTAGTAGAACCCAGCAAGTTGGAACATCATTATCCTCATGCCCTTTACAGTGAAGTATAGGGACTCATAGCACGAATCTTCCTACACCCCTGTTCCAACTTTCTGGGCTTCGCTTCACTACAGCCCCAGAGCTTCACCGAGGGCACTGCATCTGAGGCAAGTTGAGGGCATCTTCCTTTGGAGGTTTTGAGTTTTGGGTTTGGGAGTTCAGGCTTAAGACGAGTGTTCAGGGCCTTTGTGCCTCTTGGGCTTGGGGCTTGGAGGGTTTAAGGCTGAGAGTTGTAGGCGTTGACAGGCTGCGAGCTTGCGGGCTAAACCCTAAACCCCAAACCCTGAAACCCAAACCGTGTACCTGAAGGTTTAGGGTTTAGGCTTTCCCAAACCCTAAACCCTAAACCACAGCACAAGGTTTCTGTTTCTTTCGCGGTATGGGGCGCTTCGCTACGCTGTGGGGGGCCCCTTCTGCTCAACTCAAAGTCACAATGTATGGGTAGTTCTTTAAAGTTTAAGGGTCCCGTAATATATTTGTGGGCACTGAAAACGGGCCCTACTTTGGAGAAGTACCCATGTGCATGTATGCATGTATGTATGTATGTATGTATGTATGTATGTATGTATGTATATATATATGTATATATTACTGATTATGTATTTTTTATTATCTATCGGTATTTACTTAATTATATATATATATATGCATGCATGCATGCATGGATGGATGGATGGATGTATGTATGTATGTATGTATATACAGATAGATAGATAGATAGATAGATGGATGGATGGATGGATGGATGGATGGATGGATGGATGGATGGATGGATAGGGTTTCGGATCGAGCGCGAAAGGACGTCGCGCATTGCCGCTAGCCCCAGTGCCTATACGACGGCACTGGGAGCCATACCAAGGTCTCCTGCGTGGAATCGACGGCCACGTGCCTGCCGCTCTGCTGCCAGACGATGGAAGGCCAGATCCCTGGGTCTTAAGCCTCCGAGGTGGTCAGTCCTCTTGCTGGAGGCTCACTACTCCCTGCCCCGATACCGAGTGCAGGTGGAGCCTAGGTAAGAAATGGAACCAGCAAGGAAAGTACAAAAGCGGTGGCTACTGAGGAGGACAGCAGCGAGGTCGCTCTTCTTGGGGCTACTGGCAGGGATCGTGGGCGGTTTCACCCACGCCCAAATAGCGAGGCCCACAAAGCTTCGGTACGACCAGGTGCAAGTGGACAAGCGCAACACGAAGGACGAGATCGCCCCGACAAGGGATGGGGCACGGCTTCGCGAGATCCAGCGGAGCCTGACGAGTGCTAAGAAGGCGGATGGAAAGCTACGGAAGCGGGAGGGAGAAGCAGCGCCGCATCGCTCAGTGGAATGCGTACGAGCTGGAGAGAAAGAAGGACTTCATCGCGAACAAATTGCAGTTCGAGAAGGATCTGGAGAGAATCCAGATGGACGTGGAAACGGCCATGGTGTCCGGGAAAGATGCTCCTGCGAAGGTCGAGGAGGAGCCAGATTTCTCCGCTTGGGATGCTCTGATGGCTGCGCCGGATCCAGCTCAGCCTTCCGACTTCCTGCAGGGGGCTCTGCAGGCTGCGCAGAGCAACCCTAAGCCCTCAACCCTGAGCCCTCAACCCTAAACCCTCAACTCTAAATCCGAAACCCTAAACCCGAAACCCTCGACCCTCAACCCTAAACCCCAAACCCCTAAACTCCCTAAACCCTAAACCCCTCAACCCTAAACCTTCCAAGTACTCTTAGGAACCTGCAGGGTCTCACAGGGCCCGGGATGGGAAGACGACTTGCGGCGGGGAGGGACCGGAGGGGTGAACAAAAAGAACTGCCAGGGCTCCTTCTAGGGGTTATAAGGGATCTATCAGGGTTTGGGGGGTTTAGGGTTTAGGGTTGAAGCTTTAGGGTTTAGGGTTGAAGGTTTAGGGTTGAAGGTTTAGGGTTTAGGGTTGAAGGTTTAGGGTTTAGGGTTGAAGGTTTAGGGTTTAGAGTTGGCGGGGTTTAGGGTTTAGGGTTTAGGGTTTAGGGGTCTGGACTTTTATTAAGGGATCTGTAAGGGGTCTTTAAGGCTCCTTTTAGGGATCTAGTTACAGGGGTCTTTGGGGGCTCCGTTAAGGGATCTAGCTACAGGGTCTTCAAGCGCTCCTTGATCTTTCCAGAGGGTTTCTTGATGGGGGGAAGTACGCAGACGTTGTACCAAATAATCGTATAGCCGTAACCCCTGAAGAATACGAAAGCCGACCTACTTTGTACTTCCTGGTATTGACTGAAAGAGGCTCCACTCCATGTTTCCAGCAATGCCAACATGCCTTGGCGAACTTGATCACGGGTGCCCTACCCATAGGCCCCTAAGTAGTTCCTTTTTGGGATTACCTTATAGCTTCTAAATATAAACCATAAAAAGGAACTACATACTTAGGGGCCTACGGGTAAACCCTAAACCCTGAGCCCTGGATCGCAAACCTGTGAACTGCCTTTGGTCAGGACACTTTCGCTGTCCATCAAACATCATAAACGATGAGGCCTCCTCATGTATAAAGGACCGTACAGCTAGGGGTGTAAGGTTTTTAGGGTTTAGGCGGTTTAGGGCTTGGGGCAATGATCCTCAAACCCATGCTTTGAATCGGGGTCCTGATTTCCAAAGCTTCCAGGTACAGGGCTTTGATATGACGTCGCACACTGCAAGCAAGCTTCCATTCGGCAAAGAACGTCGAGGTCAACTGGAACACCTGTCGAACGGTGCCGATGTTCAGAAGTCTGTGGGTTCGACATACCCAAACCCCCAACCGAGCGCAAACACTAGAGCTACCATAACGAAGATTTTCTGCAGACGACCCATGGGTCGCACTCTTAAGCCGTGTAAAGACTAAGACAACCCGACATCCCGAATGCCCGATAGATAGACCCGGTTTCATAGCACCTTGATTTTTGAACACCCTACCTGACGGTTAGAGTCCTGTGCAGAATGCAACAACCAACGAACGGAAAGCGTTTAAGCTTCTAGTTCCCGGAACCTAAACCCTAAAGCCCTGAAGCCTAAACCCTAAACTCTAAAGCCCCACAGTCCAAAAACCTACAGCAAAATCTAAAGCCCTAAATCCCTGACCCCCAAACCCTAAGCGAACCCTAATGAAGAGGGTGTAGTGTTCAGGGGTTTCGGGAATGTAGAGGACTGAATACGTCCAACTCATATTCCCTTACATCTCCTTCCGTTCTTGTCGTCTCATGATCCCTAAACCTTAAACTCTAAACCCTAAACCCCATGATCCGCCCCACAGTGGCAGTTTCTCGGCTACATCTTGCCTGCACCGGAGCGGCATTGAGGCCCGCGGCTCCCTCAAACCTTACACTCCTAAGCCCTATACCCTAAACCCTAAACTCCTAAGCCCTATACCGAACAACCGTAGACCCACCACAAACCCCAGAACTTGCGGCTGAAAATGCCAGGCCTAGAACTCCTCAGCCTCTGAAACTCAGGAGCGCAGCCTTTCTTAGGGGCCGAGTACCCTAAGCCCAAAAAAAGGCTAACCTTTCAATGATGGTAGGATTCTATAAGGCCAAAAAAACGGTTAACCGTTCAAGTATGGTACGATTCTATAAGCCAAAAAAAAGGTAACCTTTCAATTTATGGTAGGATTCCATAAGCCCAAAGAAAGTGAACCTTTCAATTATAGTAGGACTCTAGAAGCCCCAAAAGTTTAAAGGTTACCTATTCAGCTACTACGCTTTTGGGCCTAGGAGACCCCCCTGTTTGAGGGCCGTACCATACCGTTGATGCTAAAACAAAACCTGGATTACCCATAATAATAATTATTATTATAACAATAATAATAGGGTTCATTTAGGGTTCCTTTAGGGGTTTAGGGTTTCTTGAGGGTTCCTTTAGGTTCCTTTAGGGTTAGGGTTTAGGGTTATAGTTATAATAAGGAAGATGCCATAATCCCCTTCGTTTAGGGCCCTTAGGGTAATGCAGGGTTTGTATCATCAACAGTAGTTCGAGCCTCAGGGGGCGTTGTCGCATGGAGGTTGCAGTTCACGGCGTCGGGGTTTTGGAGCTAGGCCCTGGGGTTTAGACCACGAGCCCACGCCCTTACGCCCATAAGCCCGAAAACTTTAAGCCCTTAAAGCCTAAACCCTGAGCCCTTAACCCCCCTACACCCTTAGACCCTTAAACCGCAAACTCTTAAACCCTCAACCCGTATTTATAAGCCCTACCCATAGGCCCCTAAGTAGTTCCATTTTTATGGTTTATATATATAGAATCCTGTAAGGTAATCCCAAAACGGAACTACTTATGGGCCTATGGGTAACCCCCTCCCCTTGTTTCAATCCAGCCCTGCCGCGGTCTGCCTCCAGAGTCTGCGTCCGGAGCAAAGACTGACATGCGCTCCCCTGGCTTTCCTGGGCTGAGGGTTTCGGGTATAGGGTTTAGGGATTTAGGGTTAAGGGTTTGGGGATTTAGGGTTTAAGGATTAGGGATTAGGGCTTTAAGGGCTTTCCTGGGTTGTGGTTGAAAGAACCACCAAAAACAGGCCGAAACTCCACTAAAACCCAAACCCCAAAACCCTCAGCATTCAACCTATAGGCTTGGCAAAGCCAGAGGGTCCACATGTACTGCCATTATGGAACTATAATATAGAAGTCCCAAAAGACACTCTTTATCATGGCTTCGGGGGGTTAATTCTGTAGCAATTGTATGTACGGACCCTAAACCCTAAACCACCAAAACCCTAAAACCACTAAACACACTAAAACCCTAAACCCTAAAGCCCTAATCCCTAATCCACAAGTACAGCAATTATGGAATTATGGGTCCCAAAAGACTCTCCTTGTCTTGGTTTCGGGGGCTTAAGTCTGTAGCAATAGTATGTACGGACCCTAAACCCTAAACCATAGAACCCTAAAACCCTAAACTCCAAAACCCGAAACCCTAAACCCTAAAGCCCTAAACCTTAAAACCCTTAAAGATCCACGGAGGGCTTCCTCCCGAACTTGAAAATCCTAACACCAATGCCTCAAATTGGAGCATCGTTCGCATCAACAGCTTCTACATACCGTTGATGATATACATCCTGCATTACCTTAAGGACCCTAAACTATGGGAAGAGATGGTACATTCCTTATTATGGGCTATAATGCAGGGTTTATATCATCAACCGTAGGGATTGGGGGGGCCTTGTAGGGTTCCTTTAAGGTTTTTGTTTGAGGCATAGGGGCCATGAAAGGGTTTAGGGTTTCGGGGTTTAGGGGTTTCGGGGTTTAGGGGTTTAGAGGTTTAGGGGTTTAGGGGTTGAGAGGTTCAGTGGTTTATGGGTTTAGGGTTTCTTCCAAGGACTTCCCAAGACCTTCCAATGTCCCTTAACTTGAACAATATACCTTAAATCGTCAGTTTAGGGATCCCACTATACGTTAAGGCATATTCCTTAATTAAGGGATATTCGAAGGTCTGGGTGGTTGTAGGGTCTAGGGCTGTGGGATTTAGGATTTCGGGTTTAGGATCTCGGTTTTGATATGGGGCTTTAATGAATAGAACAGGGTTTGGGATGTAGTGTAGAGTAATTGCACTAGTTGAGCTGCAGAGGGATGAAATTGATCGAAAAGAGGAACTCAAGAAACTACCACCTGGGATTCTACATGCCTTCTTCGGATACCCTCAATCCCTAATCCATGCCCTAAACCCTACACCCTAAACCGCATACCCGGAACACTCCGAATCGTCGAGCCTAGCCTAAACCCTCATGCATCAGCCCTCGAGCCTGATGCCTCTACACTCTACCATATTCTGCGATACTATGTTATGTTACATTATGTTCTTGTAAGTTGCATCCTAAACCCTAAGCCCTAAACTCCTCAAACCCTAAACTCCCTAAACCCTAAACTCGCCAAACCCTAAACTCCCTAAACCCTAAGCCCTAGACTGCCCAAACCCTAAACTCCCTAAACCCTAAACTCCCCAAACCCTAAACTCCCTAAACCCTAAACCCTAAACTCCCTAAACCCTAAACTCCCCAAACCCTAAACCCTAATTATGGTACCGTACGAACAGGTGGGTGCAGGTTTTTGTAGGCCACGCCCGCGGTTTCCAGACCTAAGCCCCTGACTTTAGCGGTTTAGGGGGTTAGGGTTGAGGGTTGAGGGGACGTGCATACAGCTTTAGGGGTTTAGGGGTTTAGGGGTTTAGGGTTTAGGGTTTAGGGGTTTAGGGTTTAGGGGTTTAGGGGTTTAGGTGGTTGAGTGTAGGCGGGCTTTGAGGCCTGAAGGTTTAGGGTTCAGGGTTTAACTTCAGGATCTTGGTCACACGGTTGAATTGGGTCAATCGGTGCTAAGCAGCAGAAACCTCCCAAATCCTCAAAGTCAAGTCTCAGACCATCGAAGCCCCCAAGGTAAACCAAACGAAGAGGAGACATGACCCCCCACGCTGGACAGACTTACATGAACCCCACACTAGCCTTTTGCCCAAACCCTGAACCCATTTGAACCCTGAACTCGGGGTGTGGCGTCGCGCATCTGTGGCAATCTTCACTGTCTCCTGGACCTGTGGCGCAGGCTGAAAAGTCGACCGTAAACAGAAGCCATGGTCTAGATTCATCCGCAGAGGCTTGGTTATCTACATAGCAGGTAATGGTCTTTGAATCTCTAGAAATCCCTTGTACACATGACCTGGTTCTCTTGCAAACGATGGGACCCTACACCCCAAAACCCCTTAATAAGTCTACTGCTGCAGAGTGCGTGATCTTGCCATTACAAGGTACAGCTTTGATGTATGGGAGCTCTCTGAAGGGACCAAAGCCATCGCCCAAAACCCTAACGTGAGTACAGTTCAGAATAATTAGAGCACTGCTTTAAGGTATAGTATATTCCATCCTACACCCTAAAACCTAAACACTAAACTCTAACCCTACACCCGACTATAACGGCCTCTAAACCCAAAGCCCTTCGCTCAAAGTCCTGTGCCTGACTGAAGCTCGCCATCGTCCGTGGTCTCCCTGCCGCCGAAGAAAATAGCAGATCCTTAGGTTTCAAAGTTTTCAAGGCTAAGGGTTTAAGGCTTCGGGTTTAGGGTTTAGGGGTCTAGGGTTTAGGGGTTTGGGGGTTTAGGGTTTAGGGTTTCGGCTTAGGATGTACACTAAAGGCGCAGCGCGCAACTGTCCCATCGAACCCTTGAAGAGCACATAGAACCTTGAGACGATGTGAAACGCTATCATGCAGGGGCCTTAATAATTAGAATAGGGTTTTGTGGTATATTCTACCATAATTATAGTGAGGAACCCCCAAAATAGTATTGGTAATTGCTCAGGCCCCTGTATCAAAACCTTGAGACGATGTGAAACGCTAGAGCATCCCAACGCTGCATGAAACCCTCTGACTAACCACTAATCATCCTCAACGACCAACAGTCTCAAATGCCCAAGGGACCAAGGACTGGCGCTCGCCTCAGCCAGGATTTGTTTCCCGTAGGGTCCATGTACCCAAATAGTATATACTTTGGCCTTAAAGTAGTCCTTGTGTAGGTACTTTGGGGCCAATGTTTGGTGCCAATGTATATACTATATGAGTACATGGACCCTTAGGGTTTTGCTTGTAGGACTTATAGTATTTACGGTTTGGCTGAGTCAGGATTTGTTTGATGGTGCTGGATGTTCAAGGTTTAGGCCTTAGGGATTGGGGTTTAGGCCTTAGGGATTGGGGTTTAGGGACTAGGGCCCTCTTTAGAGTTACCTGCTCGGGCGGTTACAGATTCAGAGTTTCGGGCTTACTGTGCTTCATGTTCTCAGGCTTTAGCATTTATGAGGCTGTCGGGCGCAGAACAAGATGCTATGCCGGGCATAAGACAAAATAGCACTGTCTATCTCAATGTAAGCCAAAAAGGGAAAGGGGCAAAGCGTGTGCATGCACATCCACAGCATGCTTGAACATGCTGTTGATGATATCAACCCTACATTACCTTAAGGACCCTAAACTATGGAATTATGGCATATTCCGTAGAATGGGTAATAACGAATAATGCAGGATTTATATCATCAACCTGAAGGATTTATATCATGAACCTGAAGGATTTATATCATGAACCGTATGTTTGTACCAGTCCACTCTTCATCAACAAGCCGAACCATAGTCAAAGCGCTTCCACACGACCGTTTCGACTCGTAACGCCAAACTTGCAATCTATCACGACCCATAGGCCCCTAAGTAGTTCCTTTTTGTGGTTTATGTTCAGAATCCTAGAAGGTACTCCCAAAAAGGAACTACTTAGGGCCTATGGGTATGCACAAGTAACCACGTGTACCAGCAATAGCAGTCCAGGCCTCAGTGGCAGATCTGTTTGTTGATTTGGGGCCCGAATAGAACCATTATGAATCCCTTGAGAACCCTTCTAAGCAAAAAGGCAATGCGAAGTTCCGATAAACCGAGGCTCTCGCCGAGGACTCACAACAACTCGAAAAGAGAGATTTGAGGATGCGGGCTTGAGGGATTGAGGGTTTAGGGTTGTAGGGTTTAGGGTCGACCCAATCCCAAAACGACCACATACATTGACATAGCGCATGCATACAATCTTATATATATATATATGTATACAGATATATACACACATATACACATACAAGTACATATGCATATATGTACACACACACACGTAAATCCCTTGTAGGGTCGTTTGCTTGGTGCCATACTATTTGGGAGACCTACAAACGAAACCAAATTTAGAGAACTACCTATGTGTGTATATACACACATACATGCACACACGTATTCACTCATTCATGCATTCATTCATTCATCCATGTGTGTGCGTGTCCGTGTGTAACAACTCCTGGTGTTAGGGCTTACGGTCATATGAAGCCCAGCTGCCTCCTGTATCCGGGAGACGCTGCATACCAGAGTATATTATAATGTATCGTATCTTAGTATTGGGTTCTCCCAATGAGGCTTCCATTTTTCAAAGTGCTTTGCCAGGCTTTTAGACTGAGTCAGTATGCTCGGGATTACGGACAGATAACTCTACCCCCAACTCAAGGCCCTAAACCCTAAACCCTGAACCCTAAACACTGAACCCTAAACCCCCAAACCCTAAACCGCAGGTCCCGTATTTTCTCGACAGAGGTGCGAGATGCGCTTGGCAACATCGCCTTCTTTGGCAACTTTGCGGGGAAGTGCAAGGCCATGCCTCAAGTTGATACGGTTTAGGGTTTAGGGGTTTAGGGGTTTAGGGTTTAGGGGTTAGGGGATAGACTACAAGGGTTCTATAATAAGTGCTGTAGAAGGGTACCATGAGGGTTCTCTAAGGGATTTGGGAGGTTCAGGGTTTGGGGGGTCGTGGAATCTCCCTTTTACCGCTTTAAGAACTCTCAGAGTAGCTAATGTGGTCCTAAACCCTAAACTCTAAACCCTAAACTAAACCCTACACCCTACACAAACTCCAAACCCTAGACGATGACCCTCAACATATCCCTAAACCGATATGAAGCTTTCCGGGCTCAACGTTAAGCTGCCGGAGGTTGCAACTCCGATGGACTTGGGTAGGATTGCGCACTTTTGGATCGCTTCGTACTAGCTAAGCTAAATAGACATGTTCACTAAGCCGAAAATGACATGTTTCGTGAAGAGGGAAGGTAAGCAGGTGGCCATCATGTGATGCTCTTTTGCAAGGCTTGCCCTTGCTCAGCTGGCGACAAATCTACACGGGTCTACTTTTTTGACCGAACCTATATGGATCTAGATTCCTCAGCATCGCGAAAATAGGGGCCCTGAAGAAATTAGAATAGAGCTCTGGGTGATATTCTTTTTTGACAGGAACTACGAGGGAATATTTGTGTTAGTTCTGCCGACTCCTGCAATGTACACTGTCTACGACCTAAACCCTACGAGCAGCCTCCTACACGATTGGTGCGACGATTTTCGGTTGCGGCGTAGGGCATGTTGTTTGGGATGTTTCAGAGGTTTCGGGCTTGGGTCCAGGTTATAAACTATATTATTGTATAATATAATATAAATATATCATATAATATTGTAACATAGTATAATATAATAGAATGTAATATAATTTAATAAGGCTGATATCTGCGCGTTTTGGCCGTGCGATGATATAGGAGCCGCTCCGTCGAGGAAAGCATGTAGCAGCCTCTTCATGGCATACATTAAGCATACGTTAAGCATACGGTCCATCCCGCAACGTCCTATCGCCAGAGCCTAGGCCGCAGAGCCAAACGCCCAGGTGCCCTGCAGCAGCCTCGATCCAAAACCCCAACATGTTAAACTCGGGGGCCGAGTACCCTAGCCCAAAAAATCTTAACCTTTCAATTATGGTAGGATTATATACGCCCAAGAAGGTTATGTAAACGTTACCTACTCTGCTACTGCGTTGGACTTAGAAGGGCTCAACCTTAAACTGCAGGATGCTAACCCCCTAAGCCGCGATCCCACCAAAAAAATGACAGTCCCAAAGCCCTCAGGTGATGAAAACCCACCACCTCTGACTTCTTCCGAAGGCACCATGTGGATGATGTGGGGCATGGCTTTGCGACCAGATCTGTGCCACCTTGCAGATGGCTGATATTGCTTTGCTTGCATTCCTCTTGGTAGCTTTCTGGGACTTCGTGTTCTGCATGGTTCTTGGTGTTTCGGGGGGACGTCTGGATGCTGCAGATGGGCCCCCAGTATCCAGCTTGGTAACGATATCCGGCAATTTGTTTGGGAATGGAGCTGCAGAAGTTAGCCATTGTTCCATTGGGGAGAAAACTTGGAAAGCACGCAGTGGCAGAACAATCAGCCAGGCTGATTTCAGTCTACTTCGCACTCTGCAGCTTGTTTCTTGGCACCGCAACCTCGAACCGTCTATCGTGATCAGTAGGTTTGTCTGTCTGTGCTTGAAGTCAAGGCACTAGGTCGTCGACCTGGTTTCCTAGCTCATTCCCTCTGGAAAGAGCGCTAGTAAGCGTTTGTTCTGCATATACACTGATGTATGTCATATACCATACTTCACATACGGTTGTCTAGATCTCTTCCTGTTGCTATACGTGTGTAAACTTGAATATACATGTGCCTAAATGCAATAATGTCTGCGCTAGCGGGTGTCGGCAAGTCTGAATGAGAAGAACACGCCGCTACATGTTACCACGGTATCTTGCAGTTATGACGTGATGCGATATTGGAAAATGTGCTGTGTGATCAATATTATTGCGAGCAAACAGGTAAACCTAGATCCTGAACCCTAAACCCTAAACCCTAATGCGCAGATCTCCATGTGAAGATTCTGGAAGGTCGATGCTGCGCAGAGCCAGCAAGCCCGAATCCTAGGTTCGTCGGAAAATACCCCAAAACCTGCGGCACGTATAGGCTGCGCCAAACCTCGAACCCTCAACCTTACAGTGGTTTATATGGTCTTATGAGGGTTTCACGCAGTTTCATATGAATTATCGCTTAGACTTAGAAGGCTTTAGACGAACCCTAGACCCTAAACCCTGAGCTTATAGGATCTTATAGGGCTGTCCTTGACCCATCCTAAACCCTAAACCCTAAACCCTAAACCCTAAAACCTAAACCCTAACCCAGCCTTCTCCATGACCAGCTGGAGCGGAGTCATTCCCGAACCGTCTTCCACGCTTGCACTGAGCGCCTTTCCAGGTTTAGGGTATAGGGTTTGGGGGTTTAGGGGCTAAGGGTTTAGGGCTTAGGGTTTAGGGGTTTAGGGTTTAGGGTTTTAGGGTTTAGGGTTTGGGGGTTTAGGGGTTAAGGGTTTAGGGGTTTAGGGTTGAGGGGTTTTGGGCTTAGGGCTTAGGGTAGGGGGTTTCTGAGAGCCACAAGGGAGAATAATGTTCCCAAAGCTTCCGTGATAAGGAATTGAAGTGAGGATTTTGGGCTCAGTTGGGGTTGCAGGATGTATGTAGAGTTTATCGTGGCAGTTTCAGTCCCCCGACACGCCCCGCAAGCTTCGTCTGGGCTGACAAACACAAGGAACAAGGGCCTCATCCGGCGAGTGTTCACAGGGCTACCGATATGTATTCATTTAATTAACATGGCAGAAGTTATACTCATACATATGCAGAAATATTACGCAAATATGAACACAGACAGACGGCCAGACGGACGGCCAGACGGCCAGACGGACAGACAGACAGACAGA
>CAJNJA010014364.1:0-17763 GCA_905231915.1 Symbiodinium necroappetens | reverse complement strand
CAGACA
The DNA here is from genome assembly GCA_905231915.1 of Symbiodinium necroappetens. NCBI lineage: Eukaryota > Dinophyceae > Suessiales > Symbiodiniaceae > Symbiodinium > Symbiodinium necroappetens. The sequence goes on along the minus strand of CAJNJA010014364.1, from coordinate 17,757 downwards.
GACAGACAGACAGATACATATATGTATATATGTATATATGTATTTGATATAGCGAAGATGGATCTGAATAAATGAAAAATACAAACATGTAAATACGTAAATATTACATATACATATATATTTTATATGTATACTTAACTTGATTGCTTGTGTAGTGACACCGTTTGTGTATTTACTTGTAAGTTAGTAAGCAAGAAAGTCTAAGCAAATAAGAGCCTGTAGGCAAGTCTAAGTAAGCCCATATGCGAATGTATCTGCACAAGTCTCTCCAGAATGCGAGCACGGGCGAGAGAGAAAAACGCAAGAGAGAGAAAGCGGAGAGAAAACAAACACACAAAACAAACCCTCGTTTACACAGACACACAGACACAGACACGCAGACACACACACTCACTCACTCCCTCACTCACTCACTCACGGTCAAAAATGCTGAGAAGACACATCATAGGGCTAACTAAATGTCAGGTATGTCGGTTGGTTGCAGCGATTGGGGGGGCTTGCCTCTAGATCTTACCCGGGCTTTGCCGCCTCACGGCTGTAGGCTCTGTCTTTGTTGCACTTTCAAGGTGCGGTGTAAGGACACCGGGTAACGCCTGAAGCCCCCAATTCTACCTTACAGCCCACACCCTTTACCTTGAACCAGAAACCCACACACCTGAGCCCTAATCCCAAACCCCGAGTCTTAAACCCCAAAGCCTGCAAATCCCCAAACACTGAAAGGACCCCTAAAGCAGTCCTCAAAGAAACCCTTCGGAATCCTTTCAGGACCCCGTACAGGACCCCCCCTCCCCACAAAACAAAAACAAAAACTGTTGAAAGGATCTCCGCAACCTAAACGCCTCAATACACTTTAAGGCCAAAGTATATACTACGGTTGATGACGTAAATCCTGCATTACCCATAGTAAGGAGTATACCATAATGTCCCATAGTTTAAAGGGTCCTTCAGGCAATGCAGGATTTCTATCATCAGCAGTATTTGAGCACATGGACCCTTGGGTAATGCAAGCAAGCCCAGCATTCCAAAAGACTAAACCACCAGCGAAAAACTGCCAAAAAACACCCTTGTACTTCAAACCCTGAAGCCTTAAACAAAAACCGAAGGCCCAAACCCGAAGCCCCAAAACCCCAAAACCGCTTTCGCTCGGGACTGAGCCTCAGTAGCCTTGTCTCCGAGCTTTTTGTCTGCCCCAGTCTCAATCAGCACCTGAAACAAGAAGCAACGGGTTTCGGGGTTCAGGGCTCTAGAGCGAGATGGTTCAGGGTACTAGGGTTTGGCGTTGTGCGGTTTAGGGTTTACGGCGTAAGTATGCTTAGGGATTTTTTAGGGGTTTAGGTTTAAGGGATTTCAGGCTTGTTCGGTACCTTTTCAAGGCCTCTCGGGTTAGGGTTTAGGGTTTTTGGGCTGGGGGTTGAGGGTCTGGCAAGAGGCACAAAAGGGCGTCTATGGCTTTACATGGTGCTTTGTATGGGTCCTTGCGACTGGGACTTGAGTTTTTACGCGGCATTAGATGATGTTCTAAGGGGGCTAGAAAGCCTTACAAGGGCAATCCTAAACTGGGTCCTAGGGTTGAGGCAGAGCTTCAAGAAGCTTCAGCTCGCGATCCTCAACCACAGAGTTCCCGTGGAAGCCTTCAGCGCTTCAGCATCGAGCTGGAGGGGTGTCGTGCCTGGCAGACCCCTAGCGGCCCAAAAAAGGTTAGCGGTTTCCCCAAAAAAGGTACTAATTAGATATGGAGGTTAGTAGAGAACCCCCCCCCCCCCCCCCCCTCATGGTAGTCGAGAGTAGGGTCGAGGGTGTGATTGGCGACATTTTCGGGTGCTTGTTGGGTTGCAGCTCGGTTCGGAGGATGTGGGAGCTTGGGGACTTAAGTCTTGTCTTTATACTAGACTTCTTGCAGTGGGTGGGCCAGAAGCTCAACCGGAGCCCATCGACGATGAAACAAAGAGCTCGAGCCTTCCATGCCCTAAGTCTTGCTGACCCACATCAGCACTATCCTTGTGGAGGGGGAGTGGGGGGGGGGGGNNGGGGGGTGCAAGCCTGAACACGACAGTAGCTTCCGATCTCTTGGTTGGGGGGGGGGGGGGGGGGGGAATGATTCTGGGGAAGCATGTGTCATTCATCGGGCGAGGGGCTATACACACAGGGGGTGTTCTCATGTTGGGGACAAGAAACTTCGGTAAGCTGCCAAAACTTTCCGAAAACAACCCGAAACCTGAAAGACTACGCACAAACTTCCGAAACCAACCAAAGCCTTCCCGAAAACTGCCTCCACATTGTGGTTGTTGGGTAGTTCTCTGAATTTAGGGTCTAACCTAAGGGTCCTTTTCAAAAGGGTGCCGACTATTATGCGGACCTAAAAATAAAAAAGGAACCGCAATTTAGAGAACTACCCTGTTGGGTCTTTGACAGTTTAAGCTGGTCCTGGTACTTACGCTCACACGCTGACCTTAAACCCTGCATAAACTATGGACCCTCCACCGCAAACCCACAATGAACAAAAGCTGAAAAATCCCTGCACAACCCTACAAACACTGCCCTGACAAACACACAAATCTCAAAACTCCTCCCAGCTCCATAAAACCCTAAAGCTTAAATTAAAGCCCTACACCCAAGAGTTCCATAAAGTTTCAGCTCCTATGAGTTGCTTTATATAGAGAAAGCAAAAAGGACCCACCACGAGCTCCTGGCCTAGGTGCATCGCCGTCCTCTGCCGAATCCCGAGGGTTGTAGGAGTTTAGATGCTTTCTTTGCGCTTTGAGGCTGCAGGGGTTTAGGGTTTAGGACTACAGTTTAGTGGGGGTTAACGGAAGCGTTTCAGTGCTTCAGGGCTTTAGGGTCTTAGGGTTTCGGTGTAAACCCGATAAGCCCTACACCCCTAAACTCCAACACTGTCCCTGAGGATTCCTTCTTCTTGGCGGAAGGAGCCGTTTTAGGGTTCCCTTAACAGGTGCCGGGGGGGAAAGGTTCCTTCCTGTAAGGGGGTGTGGGACTTAGGGTTTAGGATTTAGGGTTTAGGATTTAGGGTTTAGGGTTTGGGGTTTAGGATTTAGGGTTTATAGGGTTTGGGGTTTAGTGCTTAGGTTGCTTGAGGGCTTGTGATTAAGGTATAGTGAGCTTGCATAGGGACGATACAGGGATAACTAGGATGACTAGATATTCAAGCCTCTATACAAAATTTGGATTTTGGTTTCAGGCTTCTGACTGATGTCCAGAGGCATAGAAACCCGAAAGTCCCCAAAAAGCCCAAGGTCATAAACACCCAAAGCCCTAAAGCCACTAAGATACCCTAAAACCCAAAACACCCCCCAAAAGACCCTAAGATACCCTAAACCCTACACCCTGTAGCACGCAAAAGTTGAACCCAACCGAAGGCTCCATGTTCAGATCCAAAGTACCCCTGTAAGGGTTTAAGGCTTTAGGGCTTTAGGCTTTAGGGGTTTAGGGTCTTAGGGTTTAGGCTTTAGGGTTTTAAGGTTTAGGGTTTTAAGGTTTAGGCTTTGAGGGTTTAGGGTTTACAGGGTTTAGGGTTTTAGGGTGTATATAGGGTTTAGGGCTTCCTCCTGGAAGCCCGCCGTCCTGAAACTTCGATCTCGGCGAGCCAGGGCCTCTTCGCCGCGAGCTCCCGCCGCCAGGGTGGCCTTCCCCAAGCCCCTAGGCAACCCTATGGAGCCCTTAACGAAGCCCTTACAGGAGCCCTTAAAGGATCCCTCAAAGGAGCCCTTAAAGGATCCCTTAAAGGATCCCTTAAAGGAGCCCTTAAAGGAGCCCTAAAAGGATCCCTTAAAGGAGCCCTTAAAGGAGCCCTAAAAGGATCCCTTAAAGGATCCCTTAAAGGATCCCTAAAAGGATCCCTTAAAGGCGCCCTTAAAGGTTGAGGGTTTAGGGCTTCGGATTTTGGATCTGGGCTTCGTTCAGGGTATGAAGGCGGCGGGGGGGGTTCCTCGCAGGGCTCCTTTAAAAGGGTACGGGAAGGAGGGTTTGGGGTTAAGGCTTTGGGGTTCAGGATTTGGGACTTAGGGTTTAAGGCTTAGGGTTTGGGGTAGGGCTTGGGGTTTAGGCTTTGGGGTTCAGGCTTTCTTTGGTTTAGGATAATGGCTTAAGGGATTTCGTGCTTAAGGCTTTGGGTTCGGTTTTTTGGGGTTAGGGCCTTGGGGCTTTAAGGCTTATAGGGATTAAGGCGTTGGCTTCGGGGATGGGATCGAAGCTTTAGGGCTGAGAGCTTTGAGGCTTTCAGGCTTTAGGGTTTCAGGGTTTAGGGCTTAGGGTTTTGAGGTTTTCGGACTTTAGGGTTTCAGGGTTGAGGGCTTAGGGTTCAGGGTTTAGGGTTTAGGGGGTTTAAGGCTTTAGGGCGTCAGGGTTCAGGATTCACGAGTTTAGGGGGGTGAGGGTTTAGGATTTGAGGTTTAGGGTTTAGGATCTAAGGTTGAGGGTTGCTTGAAGGGTCAGGAGAGCTACTGAGCCGGTCATGAGTAGGCTTCCAGGTCCCTTCTAAAACTTGCTGTGTATTTCCTGCCTTTAGGGTTTAGGGTCCAAGTCCTCTGATCCTCAACCCCAATAATAACTAGATGAAACTCCATAAGCCCGTTATGGCACCCCTTATGAACCTCAAGATAAGCCTACTTACTAACGTCATTAGCGGAACGGAGGGGTTAAGGGGGTTTGTTAGGGCTCAGGGTCTTTAGGATGTTGGGGGTTTAGATTATGGGCCATTATGGGATTCTGGGGCTAGGGACGTAGGACTGCAGCGCAACCTTCGGCAACGGCTGCCACAGATCCTTTAAAGGGTCTGCGATCAGGTTTACATCCTGCTTGGAGGTCCTCCAAGCTGGGTTTAGGGTTTACGTCTAGGTGAAATCAGAAGCGTCTCAGGATTTTACATAGGCTCGTTTACGGTAGGTAAAAATTTAGGGGGTGGGATGGCCCAAAATTCTCCAGTGGGATAAAAATCTGCGATACCTCACATCTCAGAGGGATCCCGCTAGTATGCTTTGACCCTAAACGCTTCTGCCTACACCCTAAACCCCAATCTTGGAAAAACCCCCCAAAACCCAAAAAAAGCAACAGCAACGAAGAACTAATAATGTAAAGCCGCGCCCAGTCCCTAACCCGAAGCAGACCCTAAAATGAAGAAGCCGAGGCCCTTGTCACACAATTCCGAAACCTAACGGATCTCCTATCTAACCCGATACAAACCGTCGAACTCATGGCCATAAGCCCTAAACGCCTCCGTGCCTAAACCCAGCATTTCCTACTTGTCGAATACATTGGGGATGTAAATGTTAACCTTTATTGGGTTTTTGGGGCTGGGTAGGGATTATAGTACCCCAAAAGGGTCAAAGGTTACATGCTCTACTAAGATCCCATGTAAACCGCTATAGGACCCGTGTAGAACTCCTTCCAGAACCCTTTTTAGTAACCCAAGAAAAGGTTAACGGTTACCTACACTCCTCCTCTACTACTACTACTACTACTACTACGACGACGACGACGACTAGTAGTAGTAGTAGTAGTAGTAGTAGGATTAATTCCTAAGGGATCCCTAGAAGATTTAGTAGCTCGGGCATCTCGGCAAAGAGCCCGACCTTCCAAAGTCCGTCAATGAAGGAATATAAGAGAATAGAATAGAACAGAAGAGATCGAATAGAACAGAATAGAATGGAACAACACCGAAAATAATCGAATATATAATCGAATATATTATAATATGATATCGATATACAGATATATATTGATATATATATATGGTAACAAGGGCTTCGTGGAGCATTGAGACCTCTGCCAGGAGCCGTGTCAGCGCGTGGCCTCGCTGTGCGGCCAGCATCCTGTGCTTAGTGTGTTCCTCTAAGGCTGTGTTGGTGTTGAGGATTTAGGGTTTAGGGGGGTAGGGATTAGGGTCTAAGGGGGTTTACAGAAAATGGGGTTTAGGGATTAGGGTATTTAGGATTTAGGGTTACGGGGTTAGGGAGGGTAGGGTGCGAAACGGGTGTAGGGTAACAGGGTATGGGGTACAGGGTATGGGCCCGGTGAGCTTATGCTGGGTGTTTTAGATTATATTTCTGCTGACTTGGAGGATGAGCAAGCAATACCACCGAAAGCACACTCTCCTATATGCGGCGTTGCCATGGTACCAGTAGCCAGGTCATTATGTCAGGAGCCAAGCAAAGTAGCCTAATCTTAATGTAGCTGGGCGCGAAGGGTACCTGAGATGCGAGTTAAATGCCTAAGTGGCGGACTCTGTGTTCCGGGTTACTTGTCGGTTTACGCGGGGCTTAAGGAGCAGCAACCCAATGTATAGTAGCTCTCCCACTGTGAAAAACATTCCTAGTGTTGCCTCTTCTAACAGGACAGAATGGGGTTTGGTTTTAGGGAGAGTACAGTATACGAAATGCACAACCCTACATTAGACCCTTAGGGCCGGCGGCAGCCAAACCCCTAAACCCTAAACGCCAATCCCTAGCCCCACACGAACCCTACCCCCCAAACACACAACAAAAACTCAACGAGACTCCCAAAACCCCCAAAAGCCTCAGCTCTAAACCCTAAAGCCCTAAACTGGGCTCCTGAGCCTGAACCCTAAACCTTAGGGTTTAGTTTTTTTCTAGGGTTTAGGAACCCTAAACCACCATCCCAGAGTTTAAAGCAAGAAACAAGAAAACACAAACCCTAACCGTCCCTAACCGTGAAGCCCGACACTGCGCTCTTAAGTTCGAAGCAGTAGCAGAGGCGTGTGCTCACAGCCTTCTGCGAAGAGCAGCTCGGGCGCCTGGACAGGTCTGGCTGGCACTATTAGGAATAGTTTAAGGGTTTAGGGATGCTTAGGGCTTAGGGGTTTAAGGGTTTAGGGTTTGGGGGTTTAGGGTTTAGGGGGCTTCCTTTACCTGATGTGAAGGTTTGGGGGTTTAGGGGTGTAGGGTTTTGGGGCTTGGGGGTTTGGGGGTTAAGGGGGCTTCCTCTACCTGGACCCTTGAGAACCTACCCGTTTTTGGAGGGCTTTGTGTTTCAGGAGATCAGAGTATTGGGCCCGAAAAAGGTAGCTTCGTCCGGGTCCAGGGTAGGGGATCCAGAATGGTTTGGGCGAAGGGTTTAGAGCACCCCGCAACTACCCACAATTCCTCCCTAAATACCCACCATTCTACCCTAAATACCCACTGTTGTACCCTAAATACCCACTACTATACCCTAAATACCCACCACCCTAAATACCTACTATAAAGCCCTAAATACCCACCATTATACCGTATATACCCTAAACACCCACGATTAAGGACCCTAAGAGCTCTATGAAAAGGGGTACTTGAAGGGTTTAGATAGGATCCTCGGCTCTTTGGAAGACCTCTGAGGCTTCCTTACAGGTCTTTAAACGTTAAGGGTACCTTTCAGGGTTTCGGGTTTGGGGTTTGGGGTTTAGGGTTCAGGTTTTAGGGTTTAGGGCCCAGGGTACTGTGCGGCATAGGGGTAGGGTGTGTTTATAGGGTGTAGAAGTTTTGTATAGAGTTATTCCCTGTAGTTGTCCAAAGTTTCTTGGGGCCTGGGTCATAGACCGGCCTGGTTTGTACTGTGGCAATGTAAGTGCTAATTAGGATCCACAACGACGAGTTTGCCTCGGGCCGGGACAGCAGAAATCGCACCGCTTTCAGGGACTTCTCGGTGTCCTCCAGCAGTAGGGATAGAGTGAGCCCGTAATAAATTTAACATGGGGGTTTGGGGGCTGTTTGATAGTATACTTATAATCGGGAACCCCCAAAATAGTCTTGGTAACCATTTAGACCCCTATATTCACCGTTAACCATCATGCTTAAAAGCGGCTCAGGGCATGATTTTCTTTGAAGCGCTTTCTCGTGCTTAGTGTAGTGAGCTGTTGATTCTCTTTTTCTGGAAGGGGGATGGGTGGGTGGGCTTAGGGAAGCTTGTGGCCTGGGCCTGGGGATGGGGTGACTGCTGCATGGGGGGGAGAAGCTTCAGATCTCTGCAGGACCCCTTGGAGCCCAAGCTCAAACTGCATTTGCAAGTTTTCGAAGCCCCCAAACCGTAAACCCCTAAACCGTGAACCCCTAAACCCTTAGCCCGCAAGCGCCCAACGGGACCCAACGGAAGTTTCTCGCTCATACGTCTTTGTCCTAGGGTCATGGCTTTGTTGGTTCAGACTCGCCGTGGCCAGGGGCTTCCATGATGGCCCTGTATACTGGAGCTACTACCCAGTGCCAGAGGCTCCATAGCAGTTCCGTTTTGGGGTTACCTTATAGGGTCCTAAGTATAAACCAGAAAAAGGAACTACTGTGGAGCCTATGGGCAGAGCCAACACTGACATGCATCGGGACAGAGAGGAGCTGTGCAGCAATATCGCAAAAGCGGACCGTGCAGATGGGACAACAGGTACCTAGTATATCCAGCAACATCGCACTAAAGTAGCTCAGTAACGGCACAGAAGAGAACAATTCTGAAACCTATAAACCCTAAACCCCTAAACTCGTCTGTCCTAGCACTTGTTTGCAGTCCTGTTCGCACGTTCGGTGCTTAGCTTGAAAGACCAGAACCCGAGTCACTGCGACTATGGCTGTTCAGCATTCGGACGACTGCGCCTAAGAAGAAGAATACTAAAAACACCACTACTACTACTACTACTACTACTACTACTATTCGTACAATTACTGATATTGCCACCACCTCTGCCAGCACGACGGCGACTTGCCACCGTCAGGTGAGATCGATTAGCAGTCCGAGGAGTGATCCGACTTGGGTAGTTCTGTAAGTTAGGGGTCCCTGAAATGGATCCATAAGGGTCCCTATAGGGTTTCTATAAGGGTATTATAAGGATTCTACAAGGATAGTTCTGTAAGTTAGGGTCCCTTTGCTGTAGGTGCCCCCGAAATGTTACGGCACCCTTGATAAGAAGGACCCTGAAAGGTACGGCACCCTTAATAAGAAGGACCCTCAAAGGGACCCTAATTTAGCCACGTCAATGTTCATGACAACTGTGTCTGTACTGTACTGGTGTGGAAGTGGCAGAAGCCAATAGTAACTCTCGTTGCGTTTGTTTGGCGATAACTGGTACGGTAAATTGCCAAAATTAGCTCATAAGCAATCTTGCAGTTGACATGGAGGAAGAACGAAAAGGACATCCCGCATAGCACTGTTAGCAGGATGCTGTATATGATCATGGCACGGAATGATTGCAACACCGTGAGCAGTACTGACAATTGCGCAAACCCCATGCCCTGAAACTCAAAACTGCTTCCTAAACCCCCCAAACAAAGCTCTCAACTTCCGAACCCCTTAGACACAATCTTCTGAAGAAGCCAAATCAAGCTGTATATAGCCAGCTAAACAGCCAAGAGAGCCGGTCCTCTGACTTTGTCGCTTGGTCATCATCCACCTCCTGCTTGACCTCCGTTCCGTGGTGGAGGCTTTTGGGATTTGGGATTAAAAGCGTTCAGGACCTGAATTCTAAGTAAAGGCTTTCAGTTTGAGGGCTCTGAAACGTTTTGAACGTGTAGGGGTTCAGGGGTTCAGGCTTTCTGGGGTAAGGAAGCTATAGGGCCTGAGAGAAAGAAGTGTAGAGCTTATTCTTGATGGTGCTGCCTTACTGAGACCACTGTGCGCGACATTGAAGTTCCACTTCGCAGCGTCGCACCTGCAGGCCCACATGCGGCTAAACGGCAGCAGGAGGCCCGGCAAACCCAAAAAAAAATGAAGATTTCAAGTCAGAACCAGCCCTGAGCCCTAAACCCTGAACCCTAAATCCTAAGCCCTAAACCCTAAACCCTACCAGCCCCCCTTGTTCCGTCATAGCATGGGGGAGTCGGTTCGACTTCAACCGCCGTAAACCGAACCCGAAAGCCCCGAACCCCCTTTAAGCTCCCGTCAAAAAGCCCCCGAATCATGGGGTTTAGGGTTTAGGGCTTAGGGCTTTGGGTTTAGGGTTTAGGGTTTAGAGTATAGGGTTTAGGGCTTAGGGTTTAGGGCATGTCCTAACTAAGCTTCTTCGGCTGCGTGGCCCCGACGACCGCGCAGTGAAGCGCATTCCAACCGCCGCCGCCAGTGCTTGTGGCCTGACGCTGAAAACTGAGGGCTGAAGGGTTTTAGGGCTTGCGGGTTTAAAGTTTAGGGTCCAGGGTTTCAGGTTTGGGGTTTAAGGCCTAGGGTTGGGGTTCGGGGTTTAGGGTTTAGGGTTTAGGGAAACCCTAGGCCCTAGGCCCTGGAGGGGTTGGGGAGGGCTTGGGTTTAGGTTTACGGTTTTAGTGGGATAGGCTCCAAGGCCTTGACTCTAATCAGGACCAATTAAGGTTTAGGGTCTGCCAGTTGGAGAAGTCAAGTGTTGATGCAGCAAAGAACGTCGAGAAGCCGACGACAAAAATGATGATCTAGAACTCAAGGTCTTTGCCCAATTAAGGGTCCACGTAATCATCCAGAATGAACTTAGGCCTTGAAGTACTCCCTATATGCACATGTGGATACTTTATGTAGGGCCAAAGTATATACCCCTAAACCCTAAACCCCTAAACCCTAAACCTCTAAACCCTACATGCTAAACCCCGAAGCCCTAAAGTACCTTGACATTTCGGGTTTCGGACGTCAAGACCAGGAGCAAACTCAGCCGGGGCTCCTCGGTGTTCGAGTTGACCACATCCTACTCTGCTGTACGTTCTTCTTGTCGACGCTAACACGGGGGGTAGTCTTCTAAATGAGGGTCCCTTTCAGGGTCCTTCTTTATAAGGGTGCTGTACCCCTAAACCCTAAACCCTATATATATATATATATATTGATATTGGGACCTTAAAAAGGGACCCTAATTTGGAGAACTACCCATATGGGGGGGGGCTTTTTGGGACCCTACCCAAAAATGCAGCCTCGTGGCTCAGTGCTTATAGATCTGAGGCGGTTAGGGTTTAGGGTTTAGGGATTTGGTGCTCACTCCCCGCGGCACCCCTACGCCGTATGACAGACAGTGCTGTCTCGTTTAAACAGTGGCAGTGGCAGCGGGATCAAAACGGAGGTTCCGACACAGGCTTCGCATTTGTTCTTAAAGATTCTAAGATACTCTCAACTCTTTCAAACTTAAAGATTCTAAGATACTCTCAAGTCTCTCGAGTTAAAGATTATAAGATACTCTCAACTCTTTCAAATTTAAAGGTTCTATAAGATACTCAAACGACCCCTTAAACTCTCGACCCTTTAAGGCTGGGAACGAAGCTGGTTTAGGGTTTAGGATTTAGGGTTAGGGTGTAAGGTTTTGGGTTTAGGGTATAGGGTTTGGGGTTTAGGGTTTAGGGTTAGTCTACTTTGTCAGAACTACCACCCTAAACCCTAAAGGCTAAACCCCTAAGGCATCACTTCTCTACTGTGTGAAAACAACTACCCTAGAGCCAAAACCCCTGAAGCATCATTCTACTTTAATTTGTCAAACCTACTTTAAGACCACTTCAAACGAAGTGCGCGGCTTTTTCAAGCCCTCTTGACTCCTGACTAAGCCCCGCAGAAGCTGCCTCATGACCCTTAGGTCCTAAGGGTCCATGTGCCCAAGTAGTACATACTTTGGCCTTAAAGTGGGCCCTATACACGTACTTTTGGGGGCCAAAGTACCCATAGGCCCCGAAGTCGTTCCTTTTTGGGATTACCTTGTAGGATTCTAATTTCTAATTATAAACCACAAAAAGGAACTACTTAGGGGCCTATGGGTATACACTATTTGGGCACGTGGACCCTTAGGGTTTTCGGTGGGCCTAGGGCTGCTGATAAGGTGCTACCTCCCATCCCCGGTATATGATCTTAACTTAACGACCCTGACTTAAGCCTCAGGATTTTCGGGGACGTGACCAGACCCCCTAGGCCCGAAACCCTAGCCCCAAAAACCTAAACCTGAAACCCTAGACCCAAAACCCTAAACCTTAAACCCTAGACCCGAAACCCTAAACCTTAATCCCTAGACCCGATACCCTAAACCCTATAGGACCCCGAATCCCAAAAGCCCTAAACGGGAAACCTCACGTTCTGAGCCCGAAGACGCTGCAGCCCGCGTCCAGCAAGGCCGACATTAGCTCCAAGTCCCCTCTGTAGGATGCCATCCTCAGGTGATTATCAGGGTTTAGGGTTTCGGGTTTAGGGCCTTATGGTCTAGGTGTTGAGGGTTTAGGTTTGATTGGTTGCTTATTGCTTGCCTAAAGGCAACGTTTTAATGAATAGGTGTGTGGCATGTAGACAACGAGCCCGAACAGGGAGTTGGGGGTTCAAGGGCTTAGGTATTTGGGACTTGAGATTTGGGACTTCGGGACTTGTCGCTGAAAAGCGAAGTTGGCTTCATCGGCTGTGGGGTCGGTGGCTACCGTCGTCATCATTGTGACCATCGTCACCATCACCATCGTCATGATGACCATCATCGCTCCCAAACATCACACGGCTTTGGCGAAGCCAGTCGAACCTCCTCAAGAAGAAAAATGAACACCGTAAACCCTAAACCCTGGACCCCTAAACCCGTATCTGCAAACCATAGGCCCGGCTCTTGAGGATTAGGGCTTTGCGGGTCCTTTGCGAGCGGCGCCAATACGGTGTAGAGGGTCAATGTTTCAGGATCCGAAATCGTACACCCTCAGCCCAAACCGCTGAAGCCCTTGTCGAACACAAAGTAAGAACCCTGCCTTTTCCAATCCGTATAGAATCCTCAGCCACTCAACCGCGTCAGACAAGCATCATGAAGGGCGTCGCGCCCGGGTGATCTGAGCGGCCCTCTCCTGCATTTATCGGGGGCTGTCTGGGGTTTGGATAACCCTACGGCTCTACGGACTCAAATTCTAAGGCTTCAGGGCCCAAACAACATACTATGCAAGGCTTCTGGGTTGTTTTGAGCTCTGGGGAAAGGGTTTCATAGCTTTGCATAGGCTTGAACCAGGCTTGAACGCTATTCATGGTGCTTCTGTCCGTGAGTTCATGTAGCTTGGAGATGCTTCCTGTAATGTCCTGTGCTGCTGGATTCCTGCAGATTTTGTCCATCAACATTACTCAGTGGTATTGGCTACAGCTACACAGGCGGCAAGGTGGGATTTCGGTTCAACTTTCACTTTGCGGATTTGCCAAGCACTCACGCAGCTTCGATCTTGATCCAGAATTTAACGTCAAGCTCAACTACGAACCCGATATCTTGGAAAGCTTTCCAGCACATCCCAAGAGTCAACTTGTCCAGAGGCTAAAGCCACCCCCCCCTTAAGACACAAAAACAAGGTGTTGCTTGTGTTCTTGGGGGCTAACACCGGCGAGTTTCACAGTGATCGCAGCGGTACTCACCGTGATCATACCAACAACTAAGTCAATAAACAGCAATCGTACAACAATTAATGGTAATAAAAACATCATGCATGCATGCACGCATGCATGCATACATACATACGTGCATGCATACCTACCAACCTACCTACCTACCTACCTACCTATCTACCTACCTACCTACATACATACATACATACATACACTGTATGTCATGTAATGTAATGTAATGTAACGTAATGTAATGTAGTGTAATGCAATGTAATGTCATGTACCGTAAGGTAACGTAAGGTAATGTAATGTCATGTAATACATGTATGTATGTATGCATGTATGTACGTAGGCATGTATGTATGTACGTACGTACATATGTATGTATGTATGTATGTATGTATGTATGTATGTATGTATGTATGTATGTAACACTGTATGTATGTAAACATGCCTAGGTGTAGAGTTCAAGTGCGGAAACTCCTTCGCCATGTTCTTACTTCCAGAAGGGCTTGATTTCGCCTAAACCCTTGTCCCCTATGCCCTGGATCTGAACCCCTACTCAACCCGTTTAGACGCTCAGACTGCTGGAAAATGCTTAAGTAGATAGCTCCAGAACCCTGAACACCCTGAAATGGACAACACAACAAATGCTAGACCCCAATACTTAACACCAAAGAAATTCTGACCCTAAGACCCTGAACCCTCCGGGAAACCCTAAACCCTGAGCTCTCAAGCCCTTTATCGCCGACGAAATTTCGATCCAAACTGATGCCTGGCAGGCCCGATTGGCCGGAACAGTGGTCGAGGTTGGGGCCAAAAGCTGCAAGCTCCTAGAATAGAAAAGAATAGGAAACACTAGGCGGTAGAGGGTTTGGGGAAGAATGGAATAGAGTCATATAGAGGGTATTATAATACGACATTATCATATCATAGCATACTCTATACTACTGCAGCGAACTCGTACAGGGCTTCAGGGTCTAGGACGTGAGGCTTTTATTTGAGGGTTCGGGGTTTAGGGTAGATTTGTTTAAAGGATGTGCAATATAAGTTTTATTGGGGTGTCATAAGGTAGGGGGACTCTGAAAGCACATACTTCAGGAATGTGTCCTGGAACAGCCTTGAACTAAGCCGTAGTTCTAGATTTGTCAACGTTTTGACATCATTATGGCTCTTGAATCAAAATCTCTGGCTAAGGCTAGCCGGCCATCGCTCAGCAGATCCTTTGCAAGTTCCTGCTGGACTTGGAGGGATACGTACATGAACACTAAATTTCCACGAGTCATAAGAAGACCACCTAGCACTAGCACCGGTTGGGAGGGTCCTGGGACAAGTCTGGACCTTCACACCCCGGAAGCCCCCGTTACCACTGAAAACGTAGCCAGAGAGCCCAACACCCCGTTCATTCGCAATATGCCTGAGTCGAACCAACAGACTAAGGCCTCTTTCAGTTTCAGGTATACTCGTGAATTAATGTATCAATGTAATCGAAAGGTACTGTGCTATCTGGCTGCTCCTTCTTCACATATACAATGCTGACAGTACGATGGCCAACCCACAGCCTTGTACACACACTGCTGGGCTTCCAGAGATGGTTACCTGTGTTTGCCTTTTTCGGTCTTACACGAAAACACTGCGACAGGCAAGGGCAACGAGGCGAGGGCTTGTATAGTTGGAATCGCTACACCAAATAGACGCAAACGCACTGCCTCGCGAGCACAGCAGTCTAATACGTCTTGATTTGATCGAAGACTCCCAGTCTTCGGCATTGCGGGGGGCCGGGGGGGGGGGGGGGNNGGGGGGGGGGGGGGGGGGGGACAAAAGACACCCCACAAAGAAACCGTGAACCCGAAACCCTGCTATCAGAGCACCCTGTCCTTGACGCCCTTTGCATCAGCATAGAACACAGCGGTGCGGCCTGTGTGATTGAGAAAATCTCAGCTCTGAGGCTTGGGTCGTCCAGAGTGTTGGGTTAAGGGCTTAAGGCTTATGGTTTAGGGCTCGCGAGGTTTATGGCTGAAAGGGCTAAACGAATGTAAAGTTCAAGAAGTTTAGGTCTCGAGAACACAAGAGTTTGGGGTTGTGATGTTTAAAGGTGAACCCCCCACCCTAAAGCCTGACCCCTACGAGGTTGCATGTGTCGGAATCCATGTATCCCTGAGGGTGCAAGTGGCTAATAATAACCATATACTCTCGCCAATCTGCATCAACAAAACTCACTTAAACCCAAGTAGCTCAATGATGCTTTGGACCTTTTAGGCCCCATATAACCCAATAAAACCCCTTACAGAACTCTTATAGGACCCTTTTAAGAACCCCGACAAGAACCACTAAATAATGGCCGTATTATTCGGTCCTTTGGACCCTCACGGTATACGCTCGAGGGTCCCGGACGTGTTCCAGGGTGAAAGCCGTTGTTTGCGCTTTCACGCTGGGAAGGAGGTGAGGGCCGGGCAAGTCAGCGGGCAGGGCAGGGCAGGGCAGGGCAGGGCACTTAGCGTGTATTATCAGTATTGTGTTTTTTGTTGTTTAAAGCCAGTACAAAAGGCCGAGCTGCAGGAGAAGGAATCGTGACAAGCCCCACGAATCACGTCGAAAGCATTGCCAGGCCTGCAGCCCTGTTGTCAAATGTTAGAAAAAGGGGAGGCTCAATGACTAGCATAGGGTTTTGGGAGCGACCTTTTTCGTGTGATTATACCGAGGAACTGCAAGGAATAATAGTGTCAGTCAGTTAAATATACTCAGGCTGCCTTTAGCATATTATTTTGTCCTTCGCGAGTGATTCTTTCGTCTGTTCCCATGTTTCGGTAAGGACCTTCTCCTTCTTGTTCCAAATCCGCAAACTCAAACCCGGCCCAGCCACAGCTCCCCATTTCGTCCTTCATGCTCTTGGTGGATGCTGTGTGCAAGGCCACGCAGGTGCCAAGTGCTTCCCATTTTTCAGCCGGAGAAGCCTTGATTCCTTGATCATACCCTGGACCGTGGTCCTGGTCCTTGTCAAAAGCTCTGAAATCAAAAACCCAAAACCTTGTGTCCGAAGCCCTCAATAGGGATTAGGGTTTTAAGTAAATCCCGGAACATAAACCTGAAATCCCGCAAGATATCGGTTCAGGCGTTACACCTTTAGGTTGTGAGCCGAGGTACCCTTACAGTTGCTGGGTCCTGTACACCCAACCATGAAATGCGATCCTCAAGCCAGTCAATGTGGCCTGTGGCGTCGGTGCTTTCCAAGCCAAACAGCCTTCGGTTTATGTCCTGGAGCATCGTGGAGATGTCTAGGTGACAGGGACTAGGAAGCAAGCTTACTCAAAGGTCTTATTGTATGTGTTTGTGTATATATATATATATCTATCTATATATATATATATGTCTATATGCATACATATGTAAATCTCCAAAGCCCATTCCAACCACTCAGGTGCTGTATCTCAGAAGTTGCATGCTGGCTCCTTGCTTGGGTGGATCACTTTGACAATCTAGTATTCTAGTGCCTCTAGGGACTCGAGCCTCTACGCATTTTAGGGCCAGGCAAATGGGGGTTTCCGAAAATAGGGGACCCCCCCCAAAAAAGTACCCTAAATAGTAGGATCCTTATTATAAGGACCCCAATATAAGGTAACCTAATTTTCGGAAAGTCCCAAATATTCTTGCTTTGAACTCCTTTTTGCATTGCTTCGAGTCACCAGTCACCCCTACGTTACACGGTGGGTCTGGGGATTCCAAGGTTTATGGTTCCCAAAGGCTCCATGTGCCCATATAGTATATACTTAGGCCTTAAAGGGGTTCCTATATAGGTACTTTAGGGTCTAAGTATATACTATATGAGCACATGGAGCCTTAGGGGTTTGGGGTTTCCGGGCTTTGGGCTTGGGCTTATTGCCACAGCGCTACGCATGAATCGAGTCTCCCATGCTATGGCCCAGTCTATTGCACGAATGCCTGGTGCGAGTCGTGGCTGATAGGTGGGCACTGATTTTACATGAGGGTCTCCTTCTACGAGGCTTTCGCGAGGATGCTCCTGTTGATGTTTGCACCTTAAGGGGGAGTCTCAACGTGTAACCGGCTCCACGTCTGTCTCTACCTTCAGAATGTATAAACCACCGCACATCAGACATGCTGCTCCCATGAACTTATTTGTTTCGGATTTAGGATTCCTTTCTCCCCAGGGCCCAGAGCCCCAGACCCCTTCTCCTAATTCCGGAGCCCTTAGCCCTGGAAACCCTGAAGCCCTCAATCCAAAACCCTCGGCCCCTAAAACCTAAACCTTAGGGCCAAAAAACGCTGTACCCCTCAATCCCTCAAGCCCTCAACCCCTCAAGCCCTAAACCCCCTAACCCCTAAACCCCCTAAACCCCTAAACCCCCTAAACCCCTAAACCCCCCAAACCCCAAACCCAAAACCCTAAACCCAAAACCCTGAAACCCTAAACCTTAAAAACCTAAACCCTAAATCCTCCATGCAGACGGTCTGCCACTTCCGTGGTCGACTGGCCCAGGTTCAACACCCCGG